>JXOV01004233.1:9433-21439 GCA_001014945.1 Clogmia albipunctata
GAAAAGGCACTTGTGCTATAATAATGACAGAGCAAATTTGGGTGTAATAATATAAATTTTAAGCAACAAAAATGCATACAGAATGTTATATGCAATTAAGAAATATTTTAAAGACCATTTTTATTTTTCCTATGAAGCTTTAGTTTTGTTATTGGTTTATAAAAGCTCCCATAAAAAGAATCGGAATGCAAAAAGTAAATAAAATAATTAAAGACTGGAATAGAACGAGAACAACGCATACTGATAATAAAAGAAATAATCAGCTAGATTAATAATGAACTTAATTACATTAATTATCATATAGAAAACCTATAGGAGAGTAATTTCAAAACACAGATAAATTTCTATTAATAGTGGGGGTTGTTTTCTAATTAGAATGTCGATTAGTGAATCAGTCCACAATAAATACAAAACAATATTGGCCTTCGGAATATATTTAACCTAATTGGACATATTGCTAGGCTGAAAAATATATCAGTAAATATGTATATTAACTTTTATTAATTACCAGAAACGAGGATAATAGTTGTTAAGATCGATAGTAATCTTAATTGATGTAGCACAAGCTGTTTCTTATTTTTCAAATTATTTACTTTTTAATTCTCTTAATCATTTCTATTTATAAACCAAATGTTCATTCAATTAGCAGCATTTAAAAATAGAAATTTTTAGCACAAGAGTGCAAAATCAGCTGCTCGAGTAAGTTTTTTAAAATCTATTTTGAAAATAGTCTTGTTTATTGAATTGTAGGACCCACAAACAAAACTCATAAACCCACATAAATGTTGTCCATTGAATAGTGATTCTTAAAATTTGATTTAAAAATATTAAAATCAACTCAAAATAGAATTTAAATATTTTGTAATGATATACAGTAGGCGTTTATTTTTTATATATATGGAACTATAAGAAATCGCATCTTCAAATCTACACACAGTACATATTTTAATAGATACAACTTTATGTCATTGCAGATTTATAACTACTTGAATAAATAAACCGCAAGTAGTTTTCATTTAAAATCTTTAAACTCTACAACAATCTTTAGAATTGAAACAAAGTATCGAAGACTATCATCTTTGTGCACCTCAGGATACTTATATTGACATAATGGAATAGCTAATAAAGTCACAAACTCATTAACATTTTCTGACATAGCGGGCTTTTAGGCTGGTACTCGTATACTGTTTGTGCAATTCCGTATCGATAAGTAGACTTTTCTTCACGAAAATTGGGTGTGTAACGATTTACTTTTCTGCACGAAGAGCTGAAATAATTAAAAAATTGCACGCAAAATGTCGAATTCATTTCAAATGATATGGAAATAAATAATTTCAGAAGCACTGTAGCTAGTACTAGACTCAGCAAAAGAAATAAACTTATTTAGTGATTCTATCATACAGCTTCTGCCCAGCTGATTTTTTCCTTTAAAGATACACTTTTGGAGCAAACCAAAATTTTTACAATTTTCCGAAGCGATGCCAATCTATTTGGTATTCCGGAGTTCTGAACATATGAGCATCCATATGGTCGTTGGTTACGCTTTAAAATAGTTGGATTACTATCAGACTAATTTTTCTTGGTTTTTTTATTTAAAAGAAATTTTCCACTTCTATACCGATCTAAAAATTTGTGTAGGTATTGCATGATTTTGATAAGAAATAAGCCTTATATTCAAATTATTATATATAATATATTACTTAAAGCAAGTATTAAAAAAGTGTATCAAATTAGAAACAAATTTCTACTTATATTGCAGAATAATACCTATAATTGTTTAATCAGTTGTTCCCAACTAAATAGGGGCGTGTGTTTGCAATTAACATTTATATAAAATAAAAGTTGATTTACAAATGTTCGGATGATTCAAAATGATAACTTGGTTTATTGCCAGGGCAAATTTTAGGCAATCTAAAGGTTATCTTCGTGCAAAAAATATTGTGACGAACTGAGACAATTTGTCGTCGATTTACTTTTATAATATCGGGATTGAACTACTTAAAACGGCGGTGGTCATAATTTACACTAAATAGAAACCGGTGTAGTGCTGAACTTGACCAGTTTATCCAGACGCCTCTTAATCAATTGGACCAATTTTGGGAAACAGTTTTATTAATGTCAAACTGATTTAAAATACTATGCAAAAACATGTCTTCAAAATGATGGGGACATCCATGTTAGTCTTCCAAGAAAAGGGTTGAAATGACGCACACATTTTTTGTATATAGAATTTCTTATTCCACAGAGATCTTAATTCTGAACTCTTTCTGATCGGGTATTTTCATTGATTGTACATTGTATTCAAAACAAATTGAAAACCAATAAAATTCGTGAACAAATCAAATTCCAGTATAAACGAGTGAAATGAGCCAAAATTCCAGATTTGTTATCAAATATTGTCAAAAATAATATATTTTCGTTTTATTTTTAGCATTTTAATTTTTTATTTAACTGAATGTACTGTATATAATGAAAATAAATTAATAACGCTATTTCAAACAAAATATGTCCTTTTTCTATAGTCTTTTGGTAAAATCATTGTGATGACAAATTTTTAATAATATTAAGTACACAAGATTGTAGTATATTACCTATTATTATTAATTAGAAATAAAAAAACTAATAAAAATTGGGAAAATTCCAAATGAACTATGTACACTTTTTTACGTTGCAATCTAGAGAAACATTAGTGCTATTCGGAGGATGACCGTTTAAGAACTTAAACTATTAGTTATGCAATCTGAATTTTATACATTTCAATTTGAAAAACATTTAATGTAATTTGGAGGATGATCATCAGCTCACCTTCGGCCACTCTGTTAATAATTAATGCAATTATTTATTTAAATCATTAAATTCTGTTGGATGTATTATACACAGATATATATATTGTATTTTGAATTTGACGTATTTTTCTCTTCAAATAAAATATATCATTTAATATATGTGGTACGTTATGAAGATGCACAGTTCTTTCAATATTTATTCTACTGTAGATAACTATAAAAAATTAAAATTCTAATGTTAAGATTAAAAATGATAAATATTAGATGTGAGATAAATTTTATAACAAAAATGAGGTGGTATTTTTATGGCAAAACCTAAATTGTTTGTAAGAAACATTTCAGGATTATATAAACTTATTAACTCAAGTTGATTTTTAAAAAAACTTTAAGTTTTGGCACATATATAAAATCTTGATAAAATAGTCATAAGACAGTAATTTTAATTGCAGATTAATTTTGAAGAAGTATTTTTGTATACCTATCTTAAATTGTTTGATTGTTATAAAAAGGATCAGTTTGATGATTTTAGAATTATCTTGTTAGAGTCATTATACACGATCGTGTAATATATTTGCAATTTTAATAATATTTCTTTATATGGAGGTCGTTTTGATCAAATCTGTATTTTATTATTTAAAATCTGAACAAACCAACAAAAAAACTGAAGAATAATGAGGGAAATAACCACGGAACTAATAATCGAACATAGAAAACCCGACTTCATTATGGTCTTAAAACTAATAGTATTATGTTCACTGAAGACTTTGTTACAAACAAAAACAAATTTCCAAATACTGAATTATTAAAAATAAGAACTATTGGTCACGAGTTGAGGTAAATGAAATCACTTTAGTCAAAATACCACAATGCATACATGCAATGTTTAGGTATTCGATTAAATTCCAGCGTCCAGATGATCACATTGAAAACGAGGTTTTGTTTAAGGATTTATTAACAGGATTAGATCGTTGGGAACATATTCAAGAATAATGTTGAAAACGATTAATATATGTTACACTTCCTTTAAATGAGAATTTAATAAAATGCAATTTTTAGTATGAATATTTGCTTTAAATATTAGTTGATTAATTTTTTTCTCCGAAATTCATAAAAACAATTTTGAGAAAAACGTGTAGACTTCAAAATTGCATGGGTCAAAATCAATTAGTTTAGGGTATTTCAATTTACAAACTGGCCACTAACCGGATTCGGTTTGTGAATAAACACATTAAATCAATTCAGGTCAATTGTTCTAGATCTATTTCAAATTCGGCTATTTTTTCTCTAGCTATTAACCTATAAAGTCTGCAAATTTTATTGCTTACTAAACTGTTTATGCAATTTTAATCAATTGACACCACTCCTATGCCAAAAATATTTCTATTTCATTTGTAGACAATATCAATCAATTTTAATTAAAAGTTGAGTGATAGTAATTTTTGTTACTATATTTGAATTCCACAAATAGTATAGTATATTATAGTATTTACTCCCCATAAGTATTAGTAACGTTTTTTTACTTCAAAAGATTATTTACTATTGTATAAAGATATCTTTGCGGCTTTGAAAACAGTAATATAATTTTTCATCCATCTAGTAGGAGTTTGATTAGGAACTGAATTAGGAATTAACCGATTATAGGGGAAATGAACATAGGAATGACAAAGAAATGACGTAGGGGGTATTTTTGGTAATTTCTAGTTCGCATTTCACTATCAACGGATACAAAATCTAACCTGCCAAAATTTGAACGATTTCAGTCCATGTGTCTAGGTGTCAGGGCCCTCCGAAGTAATGAATTTTTATTTCCATTCAGTTCAATTGAACATATTGCAAGACATTTACAGAATCACTTATTCTGGTTATTTTATCCCTATAGGCCTAAAAATAAGATTTTTTATAAATAAAATCATCTTCATATTTTTTAAAAATTTTGAAATTGCTTGAGAACAAAATGATATACCTCTCGTTTTGTTAATAAGTTGTTATAATATTTCCCACTACATTCCGGTATGGAACTGGGGCTAGTCTCAACCTCAACCAATAGGTGTTGGATTTTTTTTATATTAAAGAGGTATTTACTACACATTTTTTATCCATAGATAGCCAAAATGCCCAGAAATTATAAGCACTTAACTTATCGTCAGTCCTGAAGGCAAGACGATCTCGAGGGCGAGATTTTCCTAATACTTCTCATTATAATGAAGAGAAACGTTATCGTTTATACTCTGACGATCTTTTCGCAAGATCTAGACCCGGAGAAGGTTTGTCAATTGATGGCATTAAAGTCACGCTTTTTGAATTTGCGTTCGACGTAGTGTTTTATTTGCGAAAATTACATCGAATGTCATTTTGTCCATATAAATTTCTCTCTCAATTCTTCTAAGAAACATGAGGAGTCTAAATCTCAACCAAAGGGCTTAGATTTTTCATGATTATTTGTTTTCGGTGTATTATTAGTCAATTAATAGCACCTAGATCAGTTGAATCCAGTCAATCCATGGCCTCCGATGAGGCTATCGGATGCGTTACCACATCGGCTATCAGGCGGGTCATTTTTTGTTACAAAACTCATTGTTGCTGATAAGGCCTTCCTATTTTTTTTGATCATTTTTTACATAATGTGGATATTAAATTTTATAAATAGAAAACCTAACATGCCTACTATAAAATATGACTTTGTAGTGTAACACCCATGAAGAATTATGATTCAAAAACAAAATTGTATCTTATTTTTTACATGCTTTTCCTATCATTATTTCTACATTTTTATAGATTTCGTATAAGCAAAGTCAAACCCAGGAATGCTTTCATAACTATTAATTAATTTATTTTAGAAGTGCGCACTTGGGCAGTATATGTCTGAGATTTGACTAAGTGTTAAATTGAGAGTTATAGTAAAAACTCTACTAATGTTAACGCTGAATTTGGTCTCAAAACAAATTATTATTTTAAATACATATGATTTCTTTTACACTTATTATTGATAAGCTTTTCATAACAAATATTTTATATAACAATTTTGTTATTTTTCTGAATTAAATTTTAAATATTGTATGAAATATTATAAAAATTGATTTTCGTATAAGAAACAGTTTTCGATTAATGAACACCAATTCCAGAAATCAATATCAAATTTGATCTTTATTGATTTTTTTTATCAAATAGAAAAAAATATGATGTCATGGATTAAAGTCTTTGTGATGAAATACTTTGGAAAATTAACAATTTGGACTTTAAAATTTATACTCATTTTGGCCAAACACCTGTTTATATAAACATATACCATAAGCAAATGATATAAATAAGCTTTATCAACAAAAAAAAATATGTGATACTAGTAAGTGGAATATATTTCAATGGCTTTTATTTTGTAAATATCACAAGAGAATCCGATTTGGGATTGATCACGAGGACAGTCAGTGTTTAAAGAACACCTGTGACTTTAATAGTAAATGTTCAATTTCAACTTCAATACCAAAAAACAATCGATCACCACGTAAACGGGAAGACGAGAATGAATTTGTTTTTTGCCGCACACGATGGAAATCTAATTATATTTTTTAACGAAACCAGTATACAAATGAACCTTCATAAATAAAACTTTGTAAACAATCGAATATAAAGACTTAATCGTTCAAAGTAGGAGTCAAGAAGAGGAATAGGAACATCCCATGGTCAATTGACCCTTTATTGGTAGAATATTCCCGAAGTATGGTCAGATGGAGGACTAGAAGTCAAGGCAAATTATTTTGTAAAAAACGCGAAGTTTGTGAAAAAATTAAAAACCAAAATTGTATTAAATATTGATTTCAAACTTTGAAATTTAGGCCTTACATCTGACCGTGCGTCGGGAATGTTCTACATTTTTCTTATTATACCAAGGGAATGTCGTCTTCTTTGTATGGCTGGACTATTGTCTTTGAAGAGCTGTATGAAATTTACACAGGATGGAAGTCGGGACGGCGAGCCACAAAATTTTGGATCGTTGTTCATATAAATCATTAAACCATTATAAATTAAAATTTTTAGGTTTTGATTTAAATAGTTATATTTGCAATGATATTCAATTATAAAATCGAAAAATTGAAATTTATAAAGAGAAACATTTTTTTAATTATTTTATGCATTTTTATTGCATAAAACTGAAATTATGGCACTAAAATTTGTTCTGTCAAACTCGTTTTTATAAAAAGAGTGCTATAATGAATTCTTTGAAGCACGTGTGCTTTTTCTTCATTATTAAAGTGTGACCTCCCTGAAAGAAATTCATCAAATTTAGACACTCGAGCCATCTTTAAGGCACTCACCACGCTCGTGGTTTAAAACAACCCTTGTGTTTAATAATCCCCTATCTTATCGCTCTTGTTGTATAAAGAACTATTAAAATACATTGAAAAGTACAGAAACTGTATATGTAGTTTTGAAAATTCCTTCTATGGCATCAGCCTAAATCACCTCTAAGAATAATGCCATCGAAGGCACACGGTTAGAATGTGCAGAAAATGGGTAAAACAAAAACGCCTAGTGCACTCGATAGGATCAATGGGAGGTTATAACGCCAAAATAATTTCGGAGCTTATGCTCTTTAATTGAGATAAAGTTTGAATTAACACATACTGAACTTCATCTCCTCTTCATCTTCTACAAGACTGCGTTGTAATAATTCTGCAGAGGTGGAAACATCTTAAGCCAATACGCCTAACAGCGGCGCAACTCCAGACCAGGTTTTGGATTTCCTGCATGGACTATAAATCTTATAAGTACGCTGTAGGGCTGAGATATAAGGAAGTACAATGGATCTTCAGGACAAAGTACGGGACCACCTCATTAGAATTGAATCAAATTAAATGTACTTTTGTTGAAACTAACTTAAATCTAAGAGTAATCATAATAATAAGCTAAATTCAAAAGCTTAAATAAAAAAATATAAGTTTGAAATATATTCCTCAGACTAATATTTAAAACTCTGACCATGTAGACTACAAAAAGAGGTATATAAATTAAAAGTGTATTTTGGAGAGCCATAAAGTCTGCGACAGATAACAAATGTAAATTGTACGCAATTTCGCAATTATTGATTTTAATGATTTTCAGTTTTCAATCACATGGCGATAACTGTCTAAATAGTCTATTAGGGCTTCTTCATTCCTATCTCTTCGGTCATATGATAAAATACCAGTCAATTAATTGTGGTTCCAATCGATTGACCTATAATTCGATTAAGCTATTTTGTTTATATTGAGTCTCTTTGATTGGCGTGAGGGGGCTCCTATGAGTGGGACTTTGGAGCTGAGTGGTACTTCAACATCTGACTCAAAAACGGGATCATTCGATTTTTGAAAGAGTCTATTTTTGGAAAATTCGTCTAAATAATGAGAAATTAATTCATTCAGCAATTGATGCCATTTAATTAAGATAATCCACAAAATGCACATAGAACCATTTGGCATTTGCTTACGTGCAAGTGTTCATTGATAAGAGATATCTTTGGTAAAAGCGTATTATCAGTCCACGTACATCGGTGGAGCGTGGGAGAAGGAGTGTCGGATTAATGACCAAGTAAATAAGCATCAGTCCATACACTATCATGCCACCACGAAACATTAAAGAAAAACGAGATAAGCAAAAGGTCTGACAAGCCTTCCGAAAACGTGGCTGATAATCGAAATATTTACTCTTTTTATATTGACACTTTTTACTTTTCCAGTAACCCGGGGAAATTCTGATAAGACTCCATTTACTAGCGATAATGCTGTGTGCATACTTTTTGCCATCTGACCAAATTAGCATGACATGTCATTTCTAAAAAACGATTCATGAATGAAGATGATGTTATTTTAGATGATAATACAAGTTTAGAGTTCTTTCTAGTATTTGTAATAACGTTGTTGTGGAAAGTAAGAGTAGTCTTATTTAATTAACACATTATATACATTTTTACAGTTATAATGACATTTTGTGGTATGCAAATATGTATTTTAATGACGTGCAGTAGTCAAATAATAATTGCGAAATTGTGTTATTTGCAAATGCTTTTAATTTTTTTAACGATTTAGTTAAGCAGGTAATTAAAAATGAATAAATTGATTTAACTTTTAGAAAATAGAACAAAAAATATTTGTTTGTATTACTCTTAATGGTTTTGTGTTTTTTTATATTTGTTTAATTTATGGAATGAGGTCATAATAGAACTATTACCTATATACCGTAGATATGGCTAATATTTCATTAATCTCCAACAATTAAGGCCTTAGATTGACGTAATTGTGATTAGAATAATGGATTTGTCGAAGAAAATAAGTTAATCGTGAATATTATTAGTATAAACATAAAATGATATAGACTGTTTAAAATAGTTATTTTCGTTTCAATACAAAACTATCAGTGGAGTGTTCTATTATTTTAATTCAATTATTTTTCCACTAAAGTTTCATTCATAGAATTATATAGCATACAGAACGTATGTATGTTTCAGTTTGAAATGTTCCATTTTTTTCAAAGCATAGAACAATGAAAAGATCCATTTTCTGTAATGTTAGGGAAAATAATTACTTCATTATTCAATAAAAACGATATGTTAAGATACTATTAATACAAAGGTCTTTTAAACTCACGAACATAGCGAGTTTTATTTAAAGATGACCCGTGTATAGAATAATATTTATTGACTGTATTTTATACAAAGCGTATGCATTTTATGATAATAAATGTAAATAGATTCATTTTCCCAAATAATTTTTTTTTAAAATTTAGTTCTCTCTCACACACTATTAGAGTGATAGATAGAGAAAGAAATAGAAAAAGAATTATATTTTTTCTCCCACTCTTTTACATAGTTTAAATAGTCGTAAGTTACGACAAATTGACTTCCATGTAAATTTGATCAATTTGATGAATTTTATTCATGGATATCGCACTTTAATAATCAGCAAAAACACTAGTGCTTTAACTAAAATCAAATTGAATCCAAATTTTCTTGTAATGAGAATTTAAATTAATACTAATCAAATCAACATTTCTTCCAGTATTTGTTTTAACCTTAATTATTACCGACCTCAAAGAAGAAAACCGTCATAAGGACAGAGTTAAAATATGCAAAGAGCGAAAATGAAAATAAAAAGAACGTCGGAGCTTATGTTCCTCAATAAAGATAAAGTCAGAATTCCCACAGGCTTCTTGACAGGTCATTGCAAACATGGCAAGCACATGCGACAGCTAGGAATAATCGAAAATGGAGAAAACAGGTTCAGTATGAATGAAGCTCTTCATTTTCTAGAAGACTGCGTTGCAATAATTCTGGTGGAAACATCTAAGGACAATACGCCCAACAGCGGCGCAACTCCAGACCCTGAAGTTAGACCATGTTTTAGATTTCCTGCAACGACTAAAACTTATGGACGAGGTGTGGGGCCGGGATATGAGGGAGCAAATTAGTTGCTAATTAATTTGTAACATAATCACAATAATAATCACATAATACACAACTATTTTGTAAAGCTTAAAAGCAACAATGGCGACCAAATTTTGACTTTGAGACAATTTTGTTGGATAGTTTATGACATTTTTTTCACTAGTGAAATAAAAAAAATCAACATTTTCACTGAGTGCCATAAAGTGAAACATAACGAAACTCAAATGGATATAAAAAAGCGTAGTTTTCGATACGGGAGTGCAAAAAATATATTTCACAAGATTTTATATTTTACAATTATGGCCATTAATTACAAGGAAACACATTTAATTTTAATTGTTTTATTTACCGATATGTAGTATTAATAAACAGGATTACGACGTAATAAAATTATATTGTAAATTCAAGTGAAATACTGAGTTATTTTTTAGGTTCCCACCTGATCACTTAAAAAGCAATTGTAGTAGAAAAAATATAATTGTTTTTATAAACAAAATTTATAGTTGATTAATTAAATATTGCACTTAATCTAATCCTGTAAATTATTTATTGAATTCTTATTAAATCCAATTTTCTCTAAATTTTAAGATTTGCATATCATTTATTATGAATCATGACCTTATCTTAATAATTATTTAACCTTGGTCCACTTTTAATTAGAACATTCACAGTACAAAATTGTCAAATCATATTCAAATTAAGAGGAATAAGTTATTTTTAGAAATAATTTACAGAGAATCCATTGGACTGTATATTTTTAATTTGTTCCGGGAAAAAATGTTATGGTCGATTTTTCCGAATATTTTGTTTAAATAATTAATTAATTAATTAGAAATGTTTCACAAAGATAAAAATAAAATTATGTATGAATTGAAAGAGTATGTTCGTGATTTGACATTAAATAGAAATGAAATGTGCAAATGTATGTTAGTTTTATTTGAAATTGTATTTGACCCGATGAACATTTTGTGATTAAAAAGTTGCTTAGATAAACATTTGCGATTTATGATGTTTACTATTTGTTTATTTGCCACTGTGCTGATAGATTGCAAAATCTACTTGTAAAAAGTCACATTTAGATTTTCGCATGTAGATCATAGTTCCACTTAAACACAACCAAAGAGAAGAGAATATTTGGGGATGTTTGTTGACTTACTTCGTTTAAAACATTGGAATGCTTTCGCTGATAAAGTTCCTCTGAAAGTTGTTTTTTGATTTAACATTCATCGTTTTTATCATCTTCTGCGAAATGTGCGCATTTTATTGACAGAATTCCCCAATTTGGTTGAGAAGGTCATGTCTGTTCCATCGAAATGACAAAAGAATACATCGAAGATGGTTATTGATAGATTGGGCACAAAAACCGCTCGGGGATTATAGCTCATTTATTAAAAAAAGGTATTTATTAGACACACCATTCGGCACCGCACACTAGGGCAGTATAGGTCTGGACTAGTGATGTGCAATATTTTAGTAACGAATACTTTTTACTAGATACTTGAATCTGAATTCAGTACTAGACACTTTAAAAAAAGTAATCAATCCAAAATATCGATTCTTTACTTGATACAAAATATCAACTTCAGTTAAGATTCGAAGATGCGAATGCGATCAAAAGAGAATGAAGTTTGGCAGCGAAGCACACTTTTGTTCTGCCGAACTGAGTAGTTTTTGTTTAAAAAAGGAAAAAATAAACATACAAACGGCGTGTGGCACTGGGATGGTGTAGAGTCTGTGCGATTGTTGTTGTAAAGGAAGCACCACCGAAAAAATTAAAAGACTTTTATTTTTTCTACGTTGCAATTA
>JXOV01004238.1:192-13757 GCA_001014945.1 Clogmia albipunctata
TATTTGGACTATAGGACGAATATTGGTTTTTCAACATAATATTTGAAAATGGATTTAATTCACCTATAGTATCTTTCAAATAAAAATTATAAAAACTAACACTAACTTCATTATAAACTGATCCTTTACCTTACTAACTGTCTATCCCAAACTAACCCTATATCCTTCCCTTATAATGTGTTTGACCTATACTGCCCTCGTGAGCGGTGCCGAATTGCGGGTCGTTGGCACATATATCCTACTCACCTCCCTTAAAACAAAAGTATATAGTGAAAACGCCTACGTGATGAGGAGACGGTGGACGGCACCCATCACTCCCAGGAATCACTATGGTGCAACGGTCCGGTGATCATTCATATGTATTTATATATATGAGTGAGGGCTATAACTCAGTCATGGGTTGTTTGGTCCAATTATGGAATACAATACAACAATTTTAATATCAGCCAGCAATTAATATTATATTAAAATTACACTTTAAGCACTTATTTCAATTGAATTTTTAACAGGTCCATGAAAATGCATAAGAGGTTGTATAATGATAATTATCGTGTCAACAAGTATAAGAATATTAACGCATTGTCAATCAAGTTATTTAATTAAATGTCATGGTATATAATTATTTTTCATTCGGTTAAAATTGGAAGGGACAGCTCTAGAGTGAAAATTGACACTGCAAGACTGACGATGTAATTCACAAAATGAAATTAATACCGTTTAAAAGTAATTAAACATGCTGCTCATAGTTAATTGATTATTTTTTATTATTTGGTTTTTTAACTTAAGGTTAGTGTTTGATTTGATTATTTATGCAAATTTGTTTTTATTTATTACACTTTTCGCTTGACATCTACTTACTTTAATTAACGCTTAGGCTAATTTCTTCTTAAACTGAAATATATTATTAGTATTTTTACAGAAGTTATTTATTTAAAACCGTACAAATATTGACAATGAAAAATAGTTAAAATATTCTTTTTTGTATGAATTTAGCGAGCTGTGCGTGTAGCTGGCGCATGATATATGTGTGTTTTGTAACACTTATTAATAAAAAAAAATCAAAATTGCTCTGCCATCTACCGGTAGGATTTGTTGAAAATTTACCGGTAAATAACGCTAGAAAGAGATAGGAAAATGAGCAAGTGAGAAAGTTGGAAACCTAAAAATGTTTTGATCATCATAGAAAATTTAAATTAAAAGCGCGTTCATCTTCCATTTTTGATTAATTTTAGTAAACAAACTAGAAAACTGCTGTGTTTATTCTATTCTAGTGGAAAATGGTTGCTACTATTTATTAACTGTTAATTCAAAATTTATCACTTTAAATTGTAATAATAATAAGGCGCTGTCAAATATTTGTCACTATGACAAATAAGTCTATTTTTCAAATGCAACGACAGTTTCAAAAATAAACCACTCCAAAGTGACAACATTTAATTCAACTCAAAAAGAAGAAGAAATTATAAAAAAAAATAATAAATAAAGTGTGTTTAAATATAATAATACGGGGTAAAATAACGAAGGAGCACTAGAAAAATCATACAAGGAGCAGCCAACGCCTTCATCTATATAATGCAGTCCAGTTGAGAATCGTTTTACCTGGGTTTTATCCGAAAACAAGAGAATGGCGTTTTGGGACCAGGATCTGGGCCTTTTGTGTATTAAAACATGTGTCTAAAGTTGTCGTGATTCGTGTGGTGGAATACCGTGTGTGTTAAAATGGGTTGTTTGGGGAAAATGAGAAAAAGGACTATAAACTTGGTCGTGTTTCTGTGGTTGCTGGGATTGTGTTTTGGAAACGGCGATGTTGTACAGAATTCGGTCCAGATTGAGGCTGATCGGGGTAATAGTACGCAATGGGAGGTCGAGGGTAGGAATATTGTCGTGATCGGGATCAATTCCAGTGATTCGGAAGTAAATGGCGAGGAGATGAAGATAAAATTGCCCGAAAATGGGAGAAATGTCAAAATTGGGCCTCCTCCTCACATCAGACTCATGTTGCCCGTGTTTCCCACGAACAATTCTCAACCTCCCCAGACCAGTTCAGTGCCTTCCAGCTCGAATTCGGACAATCAGGCAAGGGAAATGACTTTAGACCTGGCCAGGCGCCTTGAAACGCGTCTAAAGGCCATCCGGATGGACGAAATGTGCATTGCGGAGATCCAAGAGATGTTCGACTCCATGGAATTCGTTCCGGTGACTCGAAACGATGAGGAAATGCTGAGGAAAATGGCAGAAAAGTTGGACAAAAAACTGGATAACATTGTGTCGGTTTTGCTCAAAATGAGACGGTTTATTGTGGATTTGGACCAAAGGCCGACTCAAGGGGGCACTGTGGTCTATCCGTGTACAGCCAGGAGGAGAACTCAGGCGAAAATAATCAGCTACAACAAGGATCAAATCGAGATTTTGAACAATAACTCGAATTTGACGAACCCGCTTCTCAATGGCCCCATGACCAACTCCCTGGACTTTGGGGAAGCCCTCTACCGCGAAATGAAGCGCTCCAGCCACAAAAATTCCTCGGCGGCCCTCGTCAATTTCAAGCGACAATTTTTCTTATCGCCCCACGATAATGCAATCGATAACAGTTGTCCGTTCTATTTCGACAGCCAGATTTTCAGGTAAATAAACCGTGTTTTGTTAGTTTTTTCGGGCCTATTACCTTTTTGCTCGGCCGGCCTCGAGGGGCAAATCAATAGAAGAAAGCACTTGTAGCGCTAGCGACCAGCGAAAATTGCACAACCGGCGATTTTCTGCCGTTTTGTTTACTGTAATACCGGAAGTTTTATGTTCCAAATTGTTTAGGCCCAGACTTTTCCATGGAAACTTGTTTAATGTACTCGATTTCAAATTATCTCTTCAAATTTAGAGGAGATTAATTGATTATTTACGAAACTTGGTGTTGCTCTCTCGACTTTAAATTTGCACATCAAAACATTTTTGTGGAACTATTAGAATTTCCATGTTTTAATCATTTTTATGAATTTTTGTTGCATAAAATTGATATTATGACATTCAAATTTGTTCTGTCAAAGACATTGTTAAAATAACTTTTACATTAATGTCGAAACAGTTATTTATACAACAAGGTCGATAAGATAAGTCATTATTAAACACAAGGGCTGTTTTAAGCCACGAGCGTAGCGAGTATCTTAAAGAAGGCCCGAGTGTTTAATAATGCTTAACGACAAAATTTTATACATTTTTAAATAAATTAACCCAAAAATTAAAAAAAAACAATCGTTATCTTAAAATCAAATTTAAATTTTTTGTCTCGCTCACATTGTTTTCATTTCCTTTTCTAAACATAATGCAAGAGCGGGGGACATAAGATAGGACCCCGAATTAGGTAATGGAGAACTATATTTTAAATCAAAATTTAAAAAGCGAAAACAACACTATAGACAAACAATCATGAAAAGTCTAAACCCTTTGGTTGAAATTGCGACTCCTCATGTTCCTTACAGAAATTGAAATGGAAATTTATTTTATTTGTTTAAACACCCAAGCCTTCTTTTAAAAAAAAACTCACTACGCTCTTGACTTTAAAAAAACCCTAGTGTTAAACAATCTGTTATGATTAACACAAATTTAAGTTTTATTATCCGTTTTAATTACTTTTTATTAATTTGTTTTATAAAAAGTTTCTTACCTATTATTTAATAAGTTACTTAATTTGTAATAAACTACGAGTTTTGGTGTCGAATACATAAAGTAAAAACCGCAAGCCTAATCCAACTTACTGCGCAAAATGATTGCGGGGGATGGGAGGGCAATTATTTAATTGCAAAAGAGTGCATTTTATAATGAGTAAAGATCAGCACCCGGAAGCGCTCAATTGAATTCCACAGAAGCTCCGAATTCGCATGTGCAGAGAAGGTCAATGGGCTACGCGGCCACTGACTCTTTCCAATTAGAGTGGGAATTTTCGCGGGCCCACTCCTGATTAAACGACAATTGATTCAGTGCCTTTGTACTGATTTGTTTGTTATGCAATTGTATTAAATGCAATTACTCCCCATCTCCAAAGAGAACTAATTGATTAGGGCTATCTCCCGATTCCAATCTCAATTAATTTTATCGTTATGCGTTCATTCAGTTATTAATACGGTTTGTCGGTTGATGAAAGAATAGGTCTGTTTTGATCTTGAGAAAAATTATCTTGCAGAGAACAATATTAATTGAGATTTTTTTAGATTATGATGATTAATTTCTTAATCAAAAATGGTCTCTATGGACATCGTTCTATATAGAAATTATTTAATGTGAGCTAGAACCAATTTTGTAATTTATATTTATCAATAAATATTTTTAAATAAATATTATTTTTTGATAAATATAATTTAAACAAATATTATCTTAGTAATATATTGATTTAGTTTGCAAATACAAAATACTAAAACTTTGGACTTTGTTTCGTAAAATACGAAATTTTATGATTGGCAATAGTTGTTTATACAACATGGTCGATAAGATAAGACATAATTTAATAGTACTATGAGCGAAAATGAATTTTAAAGAAGATCGGCGTGTTTAATACTAATTATCGGTCGTGTTTTATACAAGATTTTATACATTTTTTAAAATAAAATACAACAAAAATCTAAAACAAAACGTATTATTTTAAATTCAAATTAAAATATATTAAAGATAATTAATTGTATGAAGAATTTTATTACACTTTTGTAGAACATAATTATGTTTTAATTTCGTTCCGTAGATAAAGCATTATTAAACGCAAGGATCCTTTAAAATCACAGGCCTGTCGTGCGTATGGACCGTTTTGAATGAATGAAAATATAATTCTAATATTAGTGCTAAACCGCGTCGAAAACAACGTAAAGAAATAATAATATTAAAACTATATTTGTACACGAAAGCAATACTAATGCAAATAAATGGATTTAAATTAAAATTTTGGTAAAACTCAAATTTTAAGAAGGCTCACTATATAATCTGATAACTGCCATTATTTTATTCATGACACATCTTCCAAATCCTGTTTAAAACGTGTTTTAAAGAAAAAAAATTCCATTTTAAATTTAATTCAAGAAGTTCAAAAATATTCTACTAGATGGCGATTTGGTAATTTCCAGACACAATACATTTAAAGCTGACGCAGTTGAAAACAAAGCAAACTGTCTTTTTTGTATGAATTTAGCTTGCTGTGCTTCTAGGTGGCGCACGTTTATTATTATGAAAATATTTGAAAACGGCTCATTACAAATGTGTAACCCTTGTAGTACACATAATTATGTTGCAATTCCGTCCCATAAAACCCTCAAGTCAAGGTTTTGCGCTATTGAGCTAAAGTTGTAACTTTGTCAGTGTTAGTTAATAGTTATTTAGACAACTAGGTCGATAAGATAAGGTTTTATTAAACACAAGCGTCCTTTAAAGTCATCCCGAGCGTGTAATAATGATTATCGACCGTGTTTTATACAAAATTGATTGCATTTTTGAATCTTTATAAGGGGTCTAAAAGCAGTGCGGGAATTGTCCCGTAATTAATTGTCAGGATCACTAAAATATCAGATAATGAATTGTAGGAAAGATTATCAGTGCAGGGAGAAAACACTCACATTTTCACATGATTTGTATAGTCCGAAATTAGATGATAATTCGAATTAACAGTAAATAAATTTGGTGACTGACGCAGATGTTACACTTTAATAATTATAAAAATGAATTAGTGCTTTAAAGAATTCTTTAAAACACTTGTACTTTTAAAGTGCATAAAACCCATTTCTTGTTATAATTTTTAATTAAAATTGCATTTTAAAATTTTAATTCGAAATTATTAAAGCAAAATTTTTATGAAAATATAAGATTTCGTATTGTTTTTTGCACATTTTAAAGGAAATGCATAAAAAGTTGGAATAATTTACGTCCGTTTAGTAAGACGTCTTTTTTATTTCTTTTTTATGTCATATTAGCCGGAATACTGTATATGAATGATATAGTTATTTATTTTCAATAATCCCTATTATTTTATAAATATAATATGTATATTTTTACATAATTTAATGTGAAATGTAAACAAATAAATAACTATAAATAAATATTTGTTATCTGATAAACCTCATAATAATAACGACACGGTTCAACTGTGATAATCTGGAATGGCTTCAGTGCAGTTTAATAAACTCTTTATTATTGTTTTATTAATCAAAACATGACAACATGGCGGCTAAAAATACCATAAAGATAAATGGAACGCGTTTTGACTTTGACTGATTAATTGCCTTAATTAAGGTTCAAAGTTTAATTTCGTTGTTTAAAGTGGTCCTAGTTTTCAAAATTAATCAATTAAAATCATGGGCATTTTTTAATTAATTCTATTTTAAATTTTTAGGGAAATTTTCGTTTCGTCGGTGGAAAATAAGAAGGTGCTCATTCTCTTGGACCATGGAAATTCGTTGAACGCCGATCAGTTGGAGTTGACCAAATCTATGGGTATGTATTTTTGATAATTCCCGATGGTAATTTATGAATTATTTCTCCTATTTTTAGCAAAAAATGTCATAAATCTGCTGAGTGATTCTGATATGGTGAACATTATTGCGATATCGGACAGGGTGATGCCGTTTTTGCATCAAACGATAACCGCCAAATCGGTTCAAAGTAAATCTTGCCAGCCAAACAGCAACATCAATATTAATTCGAGCAGTACCAGTGACAGCAATAAATGGAAAATGCACCAGGCCACATTGGATAATAAGTTAATATTCCATAAATACATAGATGGACTAAACAAGACAAAAGGTAAATAGTTATTTGAACAACGGGTGGGAAAAATGAATCATAGTTAAACACAAGTGATATTTTGCAAAACGAATGGAATGAGTTTCTGAAGAGAAAGGAGTGTTTAATTATGTGTGTTTTAAACAATTTTTTAACAAAATTTTATTCGATTCACTCATTTATTTTTAATTTATTCGCAAAATATGAAGTTGAGAATATGAAAACAGCTTTTTTTTATTAAGGTTAACACAATTCATTTTGAGTTTCAATATATCGATATTTCACCGTAACTAACTGTGGATTGTATCATTACTGCTCGTGATTACATTTAATCCACATTTAGAAACCATACCCAAGATTTAAGAAAAACTGTTCTTTTCATTAAATAGGAAAAAACTTCATAACCTTGTTAATTTTAGAGACAAGAACACAAAAACATAGTTTACTTTTAAGCAATTAATTTTTAGTAATTGAATATTAGTACGAAGTACTATTTATATGTGTCTTCGTTTTTATTTAGACAAAACCATAAAGTACGAACTAACATCAATTTTGATGCAAAATGCACAAATGCTAAATATATATTTCAAAGTAATTTCTTTATTCTTATTCTTATTCTTTAAATTAACTTCCTTTAAAAAATATTTAAATTTCTTTTAAAAAGAATCAATTATTTTAATTAATCAATGATTTTGTGGAATCTTATGTTAAGTTTCTAGTTTTTCAAAAAATACTAATTAAATTATATAAATTGGTGAAACCGCCATTCAAATTGTTTAAACTTTAAGAACCATGCTTTATTTGAACAAATGGCAAATATTTTTATTGATAATTAACATAGATATTAGTGCTAAACCATGTCAAAAAACAACGTAAAGAAATAATAATATTAAAATTATATTTGTACACGAAACCAATACTCATGCAAATAAATGGAGAATATTAATACGTAATTTTTAAGGAAATAGAAAATTTATTTATTGAAAGTACTTCTATACACCTTGCCCTTCTTTCTTGCAATTTATGGATGTCATCCCAAAAAACTGTTTGTTCTTTGAGCAAAACCATTGGTTCGAAAAGTGGTACTCGGAAAGCGTAATGTCTAAGGAGTACAGCGGGAAAAAAGGACTTTCCATTCAACCGTTCCTTGATATATTTTTAAGGGTCTTGTAAAATGTGGCTTTAAAATGTCGTTTAATTTTCACGATTCAATCCATACTCCACCCAATAGATCACTTTCCCGTATCCCACTTTACCGGCATCTGTTAGAAAAACTGGTATTGACTTTCTGGTACACCTGGTATTGGCTTAGTATTTATTTCAATTATTCTAATCAAATTAAAATATTTTTTTCTTATGCCTTTATTTTACTTTCAGAACACACGAATCACAGTTTGGGATTTAAAGTTGCTTTTGATTTCATCGGAAAGGAGTTGGACAATGACACTGAATCCGATTTGATTTTCCTTTACATCAGTCGAGGATTACTGTCCTTAGCAGAAGCGAAAACTGTGCTCGAAACAATTGCAATGGGCCAGAGTCGGCTTAAGAAACCGATTGTTATTAATACATGCGCTGTTATTATAGGTAAGAATATTATTTTTGTTTTGTTTGAAGCTGAATTTCGATTTATTATTAAATATAAAATTTGCAAATTATATCCCAATTCGAAATAAAAATAACAATATTATTTACTAATTTTATTTATTTTCTCTTAGATGAAAAGAGAATAATGTACGAGCGGCAATTTTTACGGGACATAACAGTGCAGGATTATGAAAAGTACAAAATCGAAGCGCCATGGCGGAAAGGCGTTGACTACAGTCTGGAAGGGAGTATATTTTCTGCGAGCAAAAAGCAGTCTGAGGAGATTTATGTAAACGCGACGGCGTTGTTTAGCCGTTATTTCCTAAGTAGACCAAAAATTGACGAGAACATGTTTCTGAACCCAACGTATATGGACGAGGAGAACAAAGACTTGATTGTCAGTATTACGCAGTCAGTTGGAAACTTTGGCATTTTCGGAATAGATTTATATCTACAGGATTTAGCCGAGGACGTCATCTATTACAACAAGCATCCCGATTCGTATGCCTTTTTGGTAACTTATGAGGGAATTGTTTTGGTCCATCCAATGCAAATCAATAGGTCGCTGAGTAAAGGAGTTCAGTATTCGACGGATATTCTGTTGTTAGAGCAGAATCAGTTCTTTGATCACGAGCTAAGGAATCGTATTTTGACCCAGGAAATGGATAGAGTGGATTTTGTGGATCAAAAGAACAATGGAACTGTTTCGTACTCGTGGAGAAGAACTAAACACAATTTATTCATTATCTGCATCGTAACTAAGAAGAGCTACAGCGGAAGCAGGGCTCCAGTCCAGCTGAAACGCATCTCAGGGATCCATTACTACAGTCATCAATTTAATGACGCCTTCCTTTATAACAATCGAACCCCAGATGTCCTCTATCATCGATTAGATCTCATGACGTCTGTTTTAAAGAATTCAAAAACTTCTCCAGGTGAGGGTAAAAAGTTAACTAGTTTAAGTAGTGGAAAGGTAGCTTTGTGTAGAAACTTTAAGCAGATCTCGACTTTTGACAGTGGAACCCTTTATCTAAGCCCTTCAGCATTTCAATCCCCGTTTTTGTTCACCAAAAACAATCGAGACTCGAACGAAGATCTAGCCTTAGATAGGATACAAACCCTAATGGCTTACCTCAAAGATAGGACTAACCTACTTGCGAATCCAGGCCTTTTGCCACAAATTCGAAACGATGTTGTAGCTCTGTCTTATATTATAAACCACTTGAAGAGTAAGCACCAAAAGGAAGGTCCTTTAAAGAAGTATATAATAAGAAGATATGTTGCTACCATGAATGGGGTACTTCAAGTTTTTCCGGGACTACAACTTGATGCCAATTTAGAGCCAATGCAGAGGCCTTGGTTCATCAAAGCCATGACCTATCCAGGTAAGATTGTAATTACGGAACCCTACCTTGATGCAGGAGGGGCAGGTTATATTATATCCATAGCCTATACTATCTTTGAGGGGAAGCCAAATGCACTTCATAATCCGAAGAGAGACACCCCAATTGCAGTATTAGCCATTGATTTTACGATAGGGTTCTTTTATAAGATGCTCTTAGAAGCTAATAATATATGTACAATGTCAAACATCAAGTGCTTCCTAATAGACGATAAAGGCTACTTGGTAGCCCATCCTAATGTAATGGAACCTATAACAAATAGTATTGACAATGAGAGTCGTAGACCTTTGGAGCACATTACACATCGAGAGTCCTTTGTAGCGAACGATATTTTAAATCATAAAGTCCTAGTGCAAAAGAGGTTATGTAACGTGTATCCTAATAGAACTACACAGAGATACTATCAGTTTAACACGTCCATTTCGGAGGTTTTGACGAATATAGTGCATGGAGAGAAAAGTAAATACCATATCACCGTAGTGCCTGGAACCAATGTGTTTCTTACTGTTTTAAACTCGTCAAATGACGGTGGGGCCTTCTGTCCTTGTAGTACCGTTGATAGGTTATGTCTGAATTGTAATAGAATGGAGCAAACAGAGTGCGAGTGCCCGTGTGAGTGTCCAATTCCGGAGATAAGTACTAAGAGGTTTCTAAGGGGCTATGAAGAGGACTCTTGCCAGAAGAATGAGACTATAACGAAATATAATTGTGACCTTCCTAGTCTCAACTTTGAAGAGTTTGAGCTGAATACGCTGATGCCTATTTTCCGGTACGACTTTGATGAAATAGACCTTAAGTCGTGCTCTAATCCAAGTTGTGACTTCTTTAGTACTCAATTGGATTGTCTAGGTGTTATAGGGTGTGAGTGGTGTCAAGTCGATGTGGATGGGGAGACTGTTTTCAATCAGCCTTTCTGTACAGCTCAGTCTTCATGTTTTAATGGGGTCTTGGGATCTATTACGCCTTATGGCTTAGATATAGTTGATAATCAACTAGGAGCTACTATCTTCATTGATCCCCTAACGCCTCCAACCTATTCCTCGATAGGACCTATAGCAGGAGCGATAATTGCCCTTTGTTTAGTCATAGGCTTCGCGATGTACTGTTATAGGCAGAACCAAGATCCCCATCAAAATCATAACTTTGATGAAAACTTCTATATAGACTCGACAATGGATAATAACTTTGATGTTCCTATGAATAGAATGAACTATGAAGATAACTTTGATGACCATAATGATGGGAATAATTCCAATCAAAACCTCTTGCCAGTGAATAGTGGTATTGTAAGGCCGGAAATAAGCCCTTACCGAGCTCCGTCAGCCTACCGAAGACCCAACGGGGATTCGGATCATGGCTATTCGACTATGACCCCTCACGATGATTCTGAGAATTTGTGCTTTACCCTAGCGGATCCTTTGTTAAACGCCCAGAAGAGGGCTTCCATATCAGATTCCGCTTCTATAAACACTTCAGTTTCAAGTCCTACAAACTTTCAAAAGCATTACAATGTGCCTCTGGACAATAAAACGATAGCCAGTAACTCGATGGACTTGCGAGACACTGGCGCTCTGTTTAGCTCCCCGGCAGCCACATCGTCACCTCATCACGTGCTGGCCCCTGTCACAGTGCACCGTCAAATGGAGGCGTCTTGAACCAGGGGCTGAGCAGAAATCGAGGAGAAATTGTGATTTAATTTACACCTTTGGGCTGCCCTTTCCAGTTGCAACAAAAACTGGTTGGATCAAGAGCAGCAACGTATTATGGTTTAGTTAATTAAAGTCGTTCATGTGCAGCCATTACTATTATTATTACTGTAAAACATACATACACACAGCTACAAGATGAGGATAATTGTCTTAGTCTTATGCCGGAACAGTGCCAAATTTTGTCATTTAATTACAGACTCGAGTTTACTCACTATACTATACGAATAATAATGATAGCTGTTGTAAGTGCAGTGACTGTCGCATTACCTTTTAAGACTACATACGTATTTACTACATAACAGAGAGAGAAAGAGAGAGAGAGCCACAATTTTTTTATTATGGTTATAATTATTTATAATGATATGTTTTTTCTTGTTCTGTTGACGTAATCAAATTAGTTGCATTATAGTGAACCATTGTGCGACATTTTTGCATGCCAACTTAACTGTATATTTTTAATGATGGATATATTTTATATATATACGTGAACAATTATTGTTATTGTTATAAAATGGAAATGCCAAGCCAACACAAATTCCGACTTCCAAGAGATTTTTTTTACTATACAAAAACGAAATTCTCGATACCACTGAGAATGAACGTGTCTCTACTGTGCAGAGCGATGCACAATATGTGTTTTTTGTATTATGTATTTGAACGATCAAATTTAACAGACTCAACTGTTTTGTATATGCAATTTTTTTAGCAATATTTGCTTAGTTTTAATTGTAATTTTAACATTGTAATGCCATTTTAAGAATAAAACATATATTTTTAACAAAATGAGTGTTTGTTTCAGAGTTTTATATAAGTGGTTAGTATTTTATTACAGTATGGTTTATATTTTTTTCCACTTTCGTATCGAAAAGTTGCCTTTTCGACATTTATTTGAGTTTCATAATTCGTCAGTTTTTCGCCCTAGTGAAAATTTTGAATTTTTATTTCACTAGGGCGAAAAAAATGCCAAATCTTCGAATAAATTTGTTCCAAAGTCGAAATCTTGGCGCCAAATATGAAATTATTACAATCTCCTAAATTGCACAAATTTCATTACAATGTTCTGTACGATAGTTACATACCTTGACCGGATTATTACTCAGGGAAAACAATAATCATTAAACTTGTTATCTTTCAAAAATCGCTATAAAAACTCCAAATTCAAATGATGCTCCAAAAAAAATCCAATCTTTTTGTGCCGGATTCCAGTACAAAAATTTAGTTTTTTCTTGTGTTTATACGGCAGACTGATATACTACTATCTAAAGGCAAACTGTTCCGAAAACTATCGTCACATAGCTTGAAAGCTCCCCTGCGAGAATCGCTTTCATTTTAAGGGTGAATACGGCTCGACACAACGTGCACCAGGATCGTGAGTCTGACCAAAACTCGAAATCACTTTTATGAATTTTTGACGGCTTTTGTGACTCATTCCCTTTTTAAAAACGATTTCTTTCGATTCGAGCCCCCGCCGCAGTGCTCTGGTATGAATCATGTCTCTTGATACTGTAGAATAAGTATTTACACAAATGATAAATCAGCTGTTACATCCGTTAGAAGGTGTTTGTTCTCAAAACAGGTGATGAAATGACAAGCTTTGTCCTTATAAATCATATTATGTATTTATTGTATCTTTTCTAAATATAGATTGAATCAACACTTAAAAGTACAAGTTTAAATCAATATTTTATTTAAAGTGCACTTTCAATTTTTCCCTTACTCATTTTAGAGTTACTTATACAAAAGGTAAATTTTGAAATAAATACAGTAGAGTCTCGATTATTCGAGGCAATTGCCTATAAAAATTTTATTTCATCTTTGTGACTTGCGACCCAGGTGGCAGATTTTTTATTATAATATGCGATATTTCTAATTAAAATGCTATAATAAATGTTATAAATACGGGGTTATTTTATAACACCTGAAATTTTAAATATTAGCCATTTACACAAAATAATGGGGAATCGTATTGATTTTATTTAAAATTTTATGTGAGGGGCGGCAAAAGCCCTAGCTACAACAATACAGAAAACTAATCATCACTAATTTTATATATTATCTATTTATCACATTAAATAATACCTTAACTTTTTCCAATCGCTATTACCGATAAAATTTGAAA
>JXOV01004243.1:0-11177 GCA_001014945.1 Clogmia albipunctata
TAAAGCGTCTTGAAACGAAAATAACTATATACAACAAGGTCGATAAGATAAGCCGGGCCTTCATTAAGGCACTTGCTTCGCTCGTAGCTTAAAACAACCCTTGTGTTTAATAATGTCCTATCTTATCGACCTTGTTGTGTAAATAACTATTNTTGAAAACCGAAACTTAAAGCGTCTTGAAACGAAAATAACTATATACAACAAGGTCGATAAGATAAGCCGGGCCTTCATTAAGGCACTTGCTTCGCTCGTAGCTTAAAACAACCCTTGTGTTTAATAATGTCCTATCTTATCGACCTTGTTGTGTAAATAACTATTTTATAACAAAAAGTATCAGCAAGTTGAATTAGAAGACAATTAGACTCGGAACAGTATCCATAAAAAATACACATTTATTTGATCACAAGTCCAAGTAATTAGTTAGTCCCCATAACGGTTGAACCCCTTGATTAGTGGAAATATAAAGACATTCAAATTCGCACATTCCACAAGAATTTGCAAAAGGTACTGTAATTCCTAAAGCTTTTTAGCTAAATTTTCATTTTGAGTCGATAATCAAAACTACAGAATTAATGAATCTTGCTGCTATCGCATGAGATTTCAATGAGATTCTCTTCATCTTGTAATGTGAATCTTGGTGGCGCTTGTGGCTGGAAAGGATCTTAGTTTCAACCAAATCTTTCGAAATTACCATTTCCAAAGTACTTCGAAAACCATACGGTGGAGTTCAATATGTGTTCCGTGAAAAGAGCCTTTAGCTCTTGTGAGACAGCCAGTTTTACAATGTGCATAGTAGTTAACAAATTCTTGCCTTTATAGGCCTAGGTTTTTATATAGATAACCAATTACAAACGAACTTGGTTCAGTTCAGAGACTCGCGGCGTCCCTGTATACTTTCCACGGCTCCCCAGGGAACCTCAGATCTAAGGCATTGAAATTGATTTAAATTCTTGTTTTAATAAATACTAATTAGCCAACATCTTAAATAAAAATATATTATTGGAATGTCCCATATGAAACTTTACACACTGAGTGGGTCGAATTCGATCGTTCATCAAAACATTGTCTTTCATTGTAATTTAGTTTTTTTTTATAATTTCAATATTTATATATAATATGTTGCCTATTAATATAATAATAAAAAAATTCTTTCTCGCAAATTATGCGACTCAAAAAAGACCAATATTTGAAAAACACATTCCAATCTAATTTTTTTTTTAAAACTCAGTATGCGACAAATTTCCATTTTTAATCATAAGAAGAACTTTAAGGATAATTTTAAGTAAATTTAAGAGTGGTTTGCCTTTAAGTAGTGTTTAAGGTTAACTTTACCTTAAAGATTACTTAAAGACAAAGAATCACTAAAAAAAGACTTCTTATTTTAGGATAAGCACACGAGGGTATAGTACAACTGACTCTACTTCGATTAATCAACTTTTAAAATAATCAATAATAGGATAGAAATCTTAAATTTTCATAATCAAGAGCTTACCAAAGTAAGTTTCAAGCATAAAAATGTTACATGTGCTACATGTGTAAAGCTTCAAGTGTGACCAACCAATATTTAAATTCGTTATTAATAAGCTCTAAACTTGTTTGTTAATATGTTTTAAAATCGTTATTTAAACAACGTGTAGGAAAAATGAACCATAATAAAACTCGAGTGGAGTTCTTCTGTTTTTTAATAGTTACGAGTGTTTAATTATGTATTTTTTTTTAACTAGTTTTTATACAATTCACATATTTGTTAGCTACTTTTCCGCGAAATGAAGTAAAGAATAAGGAAACAACCCGTACATACAATTAAGCGAAGAAGTTGTCAAGCGACTAGAACTTCAAAATATCACGACAACCTTGCACCAAACACTGTATCACTGATATGCCCGAGATAGCACTCATTATTTAATGTCAACAAATTTAAATTGATTAATAAATCATTGCCTACTTTATTATAGAGACATGAAGAACGTCAAAAATTATAATTTAGAGTATTTAAATTTTGGTACAAAATACTAATTTTGTGTATTTACACGATTTGTAATTGTCTGCGGGTATTGAATTATACTTTTTTCAATACTGTACGTTTATGAAACAATTTCTAGAGGATGCATTGGCTACTAAAATGTCAACATTTTTAACAGAATTGTATAAAAATACTAAATTGATCAAAATTGTAGTAGAAAATAATAATTTCTCTGTTTATCTTGATAAGAATATCATAATAATATTTTTTTGCAGAAAAAAATGTCTCTTATTTTTTTTAACAATGTTCAAAAGATTGAACTTACATTTGGAATTTTGGGGGCTACAAAACCAAGATTAATAATGGGTTTCATTCGAAATTCTAATTGAATTGAAAACGAATAAAGGTTATCTCTTATCTCTCACTACAATAACAATACTATATACAGTTTTTAATGATAATTTAACCCGAAATTCCTCAAAGAAGCGAATTCTTTAAAATAAAACCAAACAGAATCTCACCTAAAATCAACATGGGACTAAGAACGAGGGTCTTGATTTTGTTGAGGAGCGGAGACCTGTACCGCATCATCGTTGAGCGACAGGAATGTCCTCTAAGAGCTTGAGAGTGGTCCCTCATTTCAGCACAGACCAAAAACATTCCGGCTCTTTGATTCTGCTCCGTTTCTGGCATGTCCAGATTGACCATCACTTGGTAGGGCTGACCAACCATTAGCAACTGCTGCTTCTTGGTCAGAGCCACATGAGCAGACGGGAAACTACATAAACTAGTTCCGTTATCACAAGTTCTGGAAGAAAATACAGAAAAATGCATAAAAATTTGTATAAAACTTTGAGGAAATGACGGTTTTTTTCACTTTTTTTGATAAACTCACTTGAATTGGACGAAGACGGGCCTGAAATGCGCAATTGCCGGCATGTAGGTGTAATAGAACGTGACATAGAAGAAGATTGCTGTCCAGAAGACGCAGGCAAAGACGAAGAGGACGACTCCCAATCGAACGATCAGGTCTCTCACGTTGTCCACCTTTTCGTAGGTCCGCTCCTTGTAGTACACATAGACCGAGAGACAAAGGTCCACAATCGGCCGGATGAAATAAGTCCGGAAAATCCCAAAGGGATCCACGAATTTAATGAAAATCTGCAGCAAATTCATTTCTCACCACGTTTTTCATCCAAAAAATCGACTGATTTCTTTTCAATTGATAAACGAACTCATTATTATTTGAACTTATCGATTCTGATTTGGAATATTCCGGGTAGTTAGCCAAAGGTCACTTTCGAACGATAAGAAAAGAATTATTCATTCTCGGGTTTTGTTGTGATCGCAACTTTCGTAAATAGAAGTGAACGGAAAAATAACAATTACGCGAGTGCGAAAAATACGTAACAGTCAGAACAGTGTTGTCAAATCAGTCCATAATATTTGAATATTCCAGTTTAACGGTTATTCCATCCAAAAAATCTGCATCTTTTATAATTCATTAATAATAACCTATTTTAATAGATTTTCATCAAGTATTTTTTTTGGTAATTGTTGTTATTGATCTTTGGGATGAGAGAACTTTATCGAAACACACATCACAAGATATCAAAATGATATTTTTTAATTTATCTTAGAAGACTATTATGGATAATCAGACAGACTAAATAGATCAATAACAATTATTTATATAACTAGGTCGATAAGGCCCCAGTGTATAATAATGCTTAAAATTTTTATGCATTTTTGTTGTTTAATATTGATTTTATGGCACTCAAGCTTACTCTGTCAAAGCCGTTATTATAGCTTATTATAGCTTTAAAGAATTCTTTATTATTGAAGTGTGACCTCCGTAAAAGAAATCCATTAAATTTATATGGTCGTTAGTTTTGAAGGGCGGAGCTTACCTGTAATTTGCCAATATTAACGATTTTTTAAAAAAAATTTTTTTTTGAAAAGCCACCTATTGGAAATTTTTTAACTATACCTTGCGGCTTTTTAATAAAAGAATTATTTTTTTTTTATTTTTGTGTAAGTTTATTTTAAAAATGCATAAAATTTTGTATAAAACACGATCAATAAACATTATTAAACACAAGGGTTGTGGCCTTAAAGAAGGCCCGAGTGGACTTATCTTATCGACCTTGTCGTATAAATAATTATTAGAATAATATATGTTGATCTGTTCCATACACTATACCGGCTTTAGTTGCTTAATTCGTAACGCGCGAAAAGGATAGAACATTCCTTAATTAAAAATAATTCCAATAAACCAGTGTATACTTTAATTTCATTGCACCGATCACTGAGAGAAACTTTATTGGTATAATTTTCCAATGATGTTTATGTTTCGATTTCATAACAAAATGTTGATTCGGAACAAAATTTTTAAATATAAAAATCCATAACTGTAATTTAGGAGTGTCGGATAATGCTCGCCAATATTCGTTAAAGTTCGTCAATATTTAACAATAAAACCTCCAGTATAAAAATAACTTTTCTTAAAAATTGATGAATTTTGTGTAAGGATGTCACACTTTAATAATTAAAAAACACTTGTGTTATAAAAACGACTTTTACAGAACAAATATGAGTGTCATAAACAACAAAAATGCATAGAGTAATAATAATGCTTAAGCGCTTTTAATTATTACAAAGTTCAAATTTTAAGTTCAGTAATACTTTCTGGAATTACATACGAAAATTTAAAGCAAAACATCAAAGTAAATAAACTGAGACTTTATAAAACAATTATCAGGCCAGTCCTTACATTCGGATGCGAGTTATGGACACTAAAAGAAAACACAATAAGGCAACTCCAAGTTTTTGAAAGAAAAATGTTAAGAAAAATCTATGGTCCCCTGCAGCTGGACGGCGGGGAATATAGAATAAGGTTCAACTGTGAACTGGAGGAGTTAATTGGTGGCCTCAATGTCGTCAGGTTTGCAAAGTCACAGCGCATCAGGTGGCTTGGGCATATCCTGCGAATGCCAGAACAATCTTCCGGAAGGTAAAAGAAGGAGAGGACGACCTTCAAATGATGGGAGTTAGCGGGTACCGAGCAGCTGCCTGAGACAGGGACCTGTGGCGAGGCATTTGTCTTAATGCGTTGGCTCACACCGAGCTGTAAGCAGAAGAAGAAGATCAAAGTCAAATATTACCAAGGCTTGCTGGTAATTAAAAACTATAGATAAAAAACACTACCTCTGTTTCAAACGTGATTTTTTTCTTTTATTTTGTTCATAATATTTTATTCGAACATTGTATAGAGCAAAGTTTAATTTAAAAAATCTCATAAATTGTATGCTCTAAAAATTAACCAATATTTAGAAACTCATAATTGTGCGAATGCACTTTCCTTTATGAAGTAAATCGACAGCTTCATTCAACTGATCAATGGTCATATTGTGGGTGATGAACTCATCTAAGAGCAGCCCTTCTTTATTCATATAACTTTTAACCAATTTCGGAATACTATCTACAGTTTTCCATCCTCCAAGAGCCGATCCTACTAATTTTTTCCCGTAGATTAATTGAAAAGGATTTGTAGGAATGGTCTTTCCTAGAGGAGCTACTCCCATTACAACTGCCATTCCCCATCCTGGATGACAGCTATTGAAGGCAGCCTCCATTGCTTCTATATTCCCAATGCATTCAAAAGTGTAATCAAGACCTCCATCAGTCATTTCAGCGAGCACCTCATTGATTGGTCTGTCGTAATCTTTTGGATTCACAAAATCAGTGCAACCGAAGGTTTTTCCTATTTTAAACTTATCAGGATTGATGTCAACTCCAATAATTTTAGAAGCTCCTGCAGCCTTACAACCCATAATAGTAGCCAAGCCAACAGCTCCTAGTCCCCACACAGCGCAAGTGCTTCCCTTTTCCACTTTCGCGGTGTTTAATGCCGCCCCATAACCTGTTGAAACACCACATCCTAGAAGGCACACTTTTTCCAATGGAGCTTTNCCTGCAGCCTTACAACCCATAATAGTAGCCAAGCCAACAGCTCCTAGTCCCCACACAGCGCAAGTGCTTCCCTTTTCCACTTTCGCGGTGTTTAATGCCGCCCCATAACCTGTTGAAACACCACATCCAAGAAGACACACTTTTTCCAATGGAGCTTTTTCGTCAATTTTGCAGAGACCAATGTCTGGAACAACGGTGTACTCCGAGAAAGTAGACGTTCCCATGAATTGATGAACAAGTTTTCCTTTGCAGGTGAATCGAGATGTTCCATCTGGCTTCAGTCCCTTGACCCAAGTCGATTGAAATTTGTTGCACCAATTAGCTTTTGGGTTTTTGCAGAATTTACACTCTCTGCACTGGGAAAGTGCTAAAGGAATGACATGATCTCCAGCTTTAAATCCAACAACACCCTCTCCAACACTCTCCACAATCCCAGCTCCTTCGTGGCCCAGAATTACTGGAAAATGGACCACGGGATCTTCTCCGATTTGAGCATGCAAATCAGTGTGGCAGAGCCCAGTTGCTACAATTTTGATCCGAATTTCATGGGCTTTTGGGGGAGCCACTTCAATTTCTTCAATTGAAAACTTTTCTTTGGGAGCCCAAAGAACAGCTGCTCGACATTTGATGACCTGTGATTTCAATATTTGATTAATAAAAGAATTGTGCATTTTATCATTAAACTTACTTTCCCAGCAGACATTTTTAACTTATTTGAATTAACAGTAATTTATTTCAGAACCAGCAATCAAACCAGAGAAGTCGAAAGATGAGAGTAAACTGAAATGATGATTAGAAAAATTGAAACTGGTTTCTATCGGCTGAAAGATAAGAGCATTAGGAGTTTGGTTAATCATAATGTATACGTACATTTTTTGTTTACAATTTTAATTTAATCAGCAATAATAAGTGACTCTTAAATATTCTGTTCAATAAAAAAATATTTGCATTATCTTCATTTTATTTACATACAATAATAAGCTCTCTATTTTCAACTAATATAAATTAGGTTGTTCTAAATAAAACTGTACGTTTTCTGTGGGTCGATTTTGATTTTTCGGTAAAACAATTTGAAAAATAAATTATTATATAAAACCATTAAAAATTATAATTTGTTCTTAAAAAAATGATTCTTATGGAAAATCAAGGTTAATTAAGAATAAGGTTGTGCCGATTTTCTGTTGAGATGTTGTGGGGTCCGATTGAGTCAGTCCAATTGAAAATGTTCACAGCACACATTGTGTTGATTATACTCTTAACTTTAAGAAATTTTCACCATTTCTTTATTTTTTTATGGGAAAACCAAGAAACTATTATTTCCACATTTCGGCACAAAACAACTTTCTTTATTCATTTTATCACACCATAATATTATCATAGATAATATTATTTTCATTTCACGTAGTTCATTATTTAAAAAGTCTTTTTCACTCAATTTAAAATGATTTTCTTCAATCACACAAACCAAAGCAATGTTTGAGAGAAGGTGATGATGTCATCACCCTTATGTAAAGCCACAGTTTCTAAGGCAGATTATTATAAAACTCAAAAAAATTCGGCTTATGTTAGTTTGTTTAGTGACTTTGTGGAAAATATGTTTTAATTTAAGAATGAAAATCCATCAAATCATTTTCGACTTTTTTGATTGTTGTATTTGACGAAAATAAATTGTTAAGAAGTGAATTTTTGTGTGTTTTGTCCATTTAAACCCTGTCTATCTAATCTATCTAATCCCTAATCTATCTCAATGACGCAACAGCCGATCTGGGTCTAACCAAGTGAATTAACAATGTGATTAGCATCATGAACAAATGATTCTATATAGTACCTATTTATTGACAAGTTTTTGCTACAGAAACAGAACACACATACTACAAAGAAGACCATTCCTTTCATTATTTTCATCTGTATCTATTTCGGATGTCAGCAAATAACTAGTAAGGGAAGTACGTACAAAATGGCATGGTTTTTTGTTTTTGGATACTTTATGGGTAGCACACAACAACACCATATTTTACAGTAATAATGTTGGGCTAACTGTTTATTAAAATAAATATCCAATTGTGAATGAGCAGAAGAAATTATACCGCATTAAATAAAACTAGGCGATAATCCATTCTGTATCTCTAGAAAATCTTAATTTAAGACTTTGGAACGTATAAGGAATTTTTACTGTCTATAAGATAGGGTTGTTTATGGAACTTATGGAACACATCAGCCAAATAACCTCCAGGATAACATTTGTAGAACCATATCCTTGCCTTGAAAATCTTACAAATAAAGTCTTCAAAACTCTAATGGGTTTAAATCATAAGATCTCGATACTTAATTGTGATCACTTATTAGAGTAATAACACAGTCGAAACTTTTGTTATAAAATTACATTACATTAATGGTTTTGTCTATTGTTAGACTCATAACCTGTTCTCCTCTCAAATAAGCCTCGTTAACATCAATTTCTTCTAATTTTCTCTTCAGTGTTTTTAAAATTTAAAACTTGCAATAATTTTAGAAAATCCTTTATAGGATTCCTAAAAATTACTAATTTATTTTTAATAATTAAATGAACTATAATCAAGATATGTGAGTTATGTTAATCAACAAAACATCGAATTTTCCAAACGATGATAAATTTATTTTGCAAAAAGATTTTTACTGCAAAGATTTATGAACAAGAGTCGCCGGGAAGAGCGCGAGCAGCTTTACAAGTTAAAAGTTCAACCATATGGATTGAAGATTTGATCACGATCGAGACAAGTTTACATTATTTCACTGAACTGATATAAGGCGATCTTGACCTCGCAATTTTCCAAACTCTGGATCATTCATTTGCGAGCGCTAATTGTGACTGCTAAAACTCAGTGGTTGGCCATTGAATTGGTTCAAGGCCAAAATAGATTTGATTTGCAGTTGTATGACATCACATTGCTCCAATGGGATAGTTTTAATTTGTTAGTCGAAAAATTTAACGTGGTATGAGTTGACTGATAGCTGAAAATCATATTTCATAATGTAGTTCATAGATTATAATACTTTTTATTGAATCTACAAATAATTATATAAAAACTAAGGATAAAACAACAATATAATGTAATAATTTCAAATTTTAAGTTAAATTAATAACTGTGCGAATACTCTTGGCTTCCTTTAATAAATCAAAAGCGTCATTAATTTTGTCAAGGGTCATATTATGGGTTATAAACTCATCTACTAATATTCCTTCCTTGTTCATGTAATTCTCGACCAATTTTGGAACACTATCGACTGACTTCCATCCTCCAAACGAAGACCCAGTCCAATGTTTTCCTCCGATCAGCTCAAGTGGGTTCGTAGAAATATTTTTTCCCAGAGGAGCCATCCCAATCAAAACAGCCATTCCCCATCCCGGATGACAGCTGTCTTAAGCGGATTGCATCGTTTCTATGTTTCCAATGCACTCAAAAGTATAATCAAGACCTCCATCAGTCATTTCAGCGAGGACTTCATTGATTGGCTTGTCGCAATCTTTTGGGTTTAGAAAATCAGTGCAACCAAATACTTTCCCAATTGTAAACTTTTCGGGGTTTATGTCAATACCAATGATTTTCGAAGCTCCAGCAGCCTTACAACTCATAATAGTAGCCAAACCAACAGTACCTAGTCCCCAGACAGCGCAAGTGCTTCCCTTTTCCACTTTCGCGGTGTTTAATGCCGCCCCATAACCTGTTGGAATTCCACAGCCAAGTAAGCACACTTTTTCCAGTGGTGCTTTTACGTCAATTTTGCAGAGAGAAATATCGGCAACGACTGTATATTCGGAGAAAGTGGAAGTTCCCATATAATGATAAATTAGTTTCCCTTTGCAAGTGAATCGAGAAGTTCCATCGGGCATCAATCCTTTATTACGCGTTGGAAGTATCTTCGAGCAAATGTTGGTTTTATTGCTCTTGCAAAATTTACATTCTCTGCATTGCGAAGTGTACAAAGGAATGACGTGATCTCCTTCTTTAAATTCAGTAACTCCCTCCCCAACACTCTCCACAATTCCAGCTCCTTCATGACCCAGAATCACTGGAAAATTTACCACGGGATCTTGTCCGATTTGAGCATTTAAATCTGTGTGACAGACTCCAGATGCAACAATTTTAATTCGAACTTCATGGGCTTTTGGAGGAGAAACCTCAATTTTTTCTATTGAAAACTTTTCATGGGGAGCCCAGACTACAGCAGCTCGACATTTGATGATCTAAAAAGAATAATATTGATAAAAATATTACAAAAACTGAAGAGATTGTAAGATATTTACTTTTCGAGAATTCATTTTTTAAAAAGAACTTTATTTTAGTCCAGCAGCGATTAAACGACTGAATTGGAGAAAAAAAATTACTTGACTGGAAGTGTTGGTTCATTCCTCTTATCACAAAGGTACTCATCAAGCCAATTTCTATTCATTGAATCTACTGGATATAAAGTGCTAGTTGAATGGTTTATTTATTATTGAATACAGTAGAAGCTTCGTATTTGCGGTTTCATTATTTACGGATGAAAAATTTAGACAAATTTTCCTATTCGAGACCTGATCGGCATATCATCATCATCATCATGTTCAGCCTATTTCAATCCATCTTTGAACGTAGGCCTCCCGTATGCGTCGCCACTCATCTCTGTCTTTAGCTTTTCTTGTACATAATGGGCCTGCCTCTCTTTTAATGTCGTCACTTGTATTTCTAATTCGAACTCAACTAATTTTTCATCTAAAGACCGTGTTGTTGTGTTATTATGTAGCGGCATAAAGCGTTGTCTTGTTTCTTCTCGAGTGTTTGCCTACTTCAGAATCCGTAGGGCTGACCAGCTTTTGACCGGTGTGGATTTCCGGTTTACCACCTGAGGTAATATTGTTTTGATACTCGAACTCTTTGGGGGTGTTTTGGCTGCTGATTCACCACGCTAGCTCTGCGGTTTGGTGAATTAGTGGTAACCTTGCTAACTCAGGCTTTATGCACTGCCGTCGTGGGCAGTTGAGGCTTTTCCAATAGGAAGAAGCAATAGAATTGATAGCAGTACACCGTACAGCTCCGCTCATCAATGTGTGTGCGCTAAAATAAATATTTTAAAATATTTACACATAATGAAATCGCATGAAAATTTATGGCAATGGCTAATTAAAGATATTGCTTTTTTTGTTATTTTCACCGCTCATATTGGGCATTCAAAATAGAGATTAAACTGGTTATTCCTTATTCAATCCAGGCTATCTATACCA
>JXOV01004250.1:0-11197 GCA_001014945.1 Clogmia albipunctata
ATTTACCTGTCACATAGTATTAAATATATCAATATAACATATAAGATAACTATTTTATACCACTTCAAAAATGTCGATAAGTTTCAAGAGTAAATGAAAATGCTTAAGAAATGTCCTCAAACAGATAAAATAATTGAAAATTTNTAACTTTTTTTTATTGTAGCTATATTACACATTTAACTAAATTAGTAACTACTTTAGGTAATAAACTATTTTTTTAAAATATTTTCTTACTATTTTACTAAACATCAAATTTTTTCACATTTTGGTTTTTTGGCCAGAACTTCTATATTTATAGTCGAAATTCAATTAAAATTAGAACAAATGTACATTAGAATCTATTTAATCTGAAATGCAAGCCAAAAAATTTTTAAAAAATTGTCCGAGGAGTAATTAATTTTGATCACTTTTTCGACGAAAACTGACGAGTGTGCGTTGTAACTACAAAAATTTTTCGTGAACTTTTTGTAAAGTGCAAAATTTTTGTCCTGTTCAGATTTACAAACTCGGAAACGATGATAAACTCATCTAATGGCTCTTATTTCACACTTATTTCCTTGTTGAAAAAGGCTCATTTTACACCCTTGTAGCAGTTAAAGGGTCCGTGGTTTTGAAAAAAATATCATATTTTATTCTTTTATTATTATTCCATATTTCACTGTAAGAAAATGAAATTGGTATTAAATGAAAATAACTCAATTGTTCATAATTTGATTTTCGTTTAAAATACGGGATCCATTTATTGGTACATATTTCATAACTATCATCTTTTAATAATTCACTTTGTACGGAGTTCATTACCTGTGCTTTGCTCAAATAATTCTCTTGACGATGCCGTTGGTAATTCCGGCTTCAATTATTATTATTTGTTTTGTGTTGAGATCACAAATCAGGTGTACGTATTTTTTCACACGGTCATTATCAAATAAATGTATTATGATCAGTACTATAATTTATCTAATAATAAATAAGTTGCTTGATATAATTATTAAATTAACTAATCAATAAAATGTATCTCTTTTTAAATTAATCATCCTGAAATTGGATAGAAGATGGTAAAATTTATCTTTCAGAAAATTAGAGCTAGACTTTAATTTATTTTTAATTTGTAGGACTTGACAAAGATTGGCTGGAATCGGTGCTGAACTCAAATCGGGCAAACGGGGTGAAATACAAGACTCATTTGGTGGACAAGCTGTTAAATATTGTGGCCATGTCGAGCCAGCCTTGTAAGTTCTACTCAATTATTTAATAACAGAGATTTCATCGACAAATTTATTAAATTTCAGCGCATCGAATTCGATTGGTCACTTTGGAATTGGCGCTGAAAACCCTGTTAATTATTGTTAGATCGGAAAAGCATCCTTATCCTCTGTCTGAGAACCAGGAACTGCTGATCAGCCAGGCTCAGGCGCAGATGACAAACTCTTTAAGGACGTTTTACAAAACGGAGGAGATCTTTTTGGACCTCTTTGAAGACGAATGCGTTGAAGTGAAGAAGTCAAACTTGAATGTGGAGTACCTCTGCATGGATTCCACGATTCTCTTGACGCCAACGGGCACGCCGATGACTGGCATTCACTTCACCAGACGACTACCTTGCGGAGACGTGGAGAAGGCGAGACGAGCGATTCGAGCATTTCTGTTTCTGAGAAACTTCAATATGACGATCCGGGGAGAGGAAGACAAACAGCTGTCGCTCACCAACAACGACATGCTTGTTCAACTAGAGCAGCTACTGGACTTGAGTGAGTTTTCTTTTTTAATTGAGACACATGTCGATACGACAATTTCACGGAAAATTGTAATGGCTTCATTTGTAGAACAAATTATTAGCAATTTGTGCTTTCGATTTTTTGGGTTTCAAGATAAAGTACAAGAGAGTTACTTTATTTCTTATGAAAAATGCAATTAAAATATAACAGTTTCATTGCGACCAAAACAATTCAAATTGAGAATTGGAGACAATTATTATATTTTAATCAATGTTTTGTAATAGTTTTTTAATCAACGTTTGGGAAAAATAGACCATAATTCAACACGAGTAAAATTCTAGAAAACGAATGAGATGAGTTTTTAGAAACGACTGTTATTTTAGTTATGTGTGTTTCTTCGGCCAATTTTTACAATATTTATTTGCAATTGATTTAAAAAATAGAAAGTTAAGAATGAGGAAACAGCAGTTTTAAATTATGATCTATTTCAAACTTTAACAATTAAAGAAAGAAGCCGTTAATCTAATCGAACTTTCGGACTATGCGCTGTATTGCTAATATTCCTACTTATTTGAACCACATTTAGAAATCAGAACCAACATTTAAGAATTACTTCATTTGGTCATTTATTGGGAAAATTCAAATTGATTCTTAAATTTTGAGACAAAAACACTTATTTTGCTTTCAAGCTAAGATCTTAATTATAGTTTTTAAAAGTTGTCATAGATTTCAACTCGAAGAGCCCAGGTTCGAGTCCTAATCAACCATAATTTTTTTCTTTCGAATTTCATTACTCGTTTTCACTAACAGTCTGTGATTAATATTTGTTTAAATACATTTAAAAATAATATTCCGACCTCAACTGTCGAACAAATAGTATCGTAAATATTATATGTTCGATTCAGACAGATTTTCAAAGCTTAGATGAAGTACACAGAGTCGAAGAGATAACCCGGATCTTTCTATAATACTAGTAATTTGCTGCCATTCAATGAATGGATGCAGATGAATGCTAGTCTACGTAGTATGTGTGTTCTGTTTCGGTGGTCAAAACCTGTCAATAAATAGACTTTGTATAGGATCATTTGTTCATAGTGATAAACACATCATAACAGATCATGATTTAAAAAACATGATATTCAATTGTCAATTGTGAAATATTGCCAAATGAATAGATAGAGCATGACTTAGGCTGATTAAGGGGAGTATGGTGTCTCTCCCTGACATATATTTTTAAAAGTTCAAATATGATATAAGTTTAGTACTAGTTAGTGCTGCTATTCAATGAATGGATACAGATGAAAATGTGAAAGGGATGGTCTTCTTTGTAGTATGTATGCTCTCTTTCTTTGACGAAAACCTGTCAATAAATAGACTCTATAAAGACTCATCAGCTCATGGTGCTAATCACTTCATAACAAATAATGATTCATACAAACATGATATTCAATTGTCAATTATGAAATATTGGAAAATAAATTTGAGAACTTTAATCACGTAAAAGCAATTGGTTAGACCTAGACCGGTAACGGTTGTTGTGTCATCGAAAAAGAAGTAACTGACTATTAGTACAAAGTTAGAGCAGACCCCTATCCACCTCCTACAAGACTGCGTTGCAATAATTCCGCAAAGTGTCGACCCCAAGTGAAATGGGACAAAAGGCTTAGGAAAATAAGAAGTCAAAGTGTAATGTATAATTAAACAATGTGTTATTATGAAGGGCATTATAGAGGAAGCATGGGCTACTTAAATATAATTTTTTTAATAGAATTATATAAAACAATTACAACCAATATTATTTATTTATTTTACATTAAATAAATGTGTATTTACAGACAACAGTGACTTGATAGCTTGCACCGTGGTGCTTAAGGACAATGTGAAGTTTAGACGGTTTTTGGTGATTGACGTGCTGCAACTGATACTGGTGGAGCCCGATTCGAAGCACCTCGGGTTCGGTGTGGCCAAGTTCGTGAGCTTACTGCAGGACGTGGAGGTGGTGGGGGACAAGAACGACTCCAGGTGTTTGGATTTGACGATTCACCGCGGCGGAGGATCTGCGAACAGGACCCCGATTTTGTCGGGCAAGTTCATCTTTGACGACCACATCCGGTGCATGGCGGCGAAACAGAGGCTGACCAAGGGACGGACTAAGGCGAGGCAGACAAAGATGCTGAAAATTGCGCAGCTGCTCGAGATTCAAGAGCCCCCAATTTCGGACAAGTACTCACCACTGGGAATGGGCTCGAACAGCAGCAGTCTCCTCAACCACCACAGGCCTCTCTTTTCCGTGGCCCACAGAATACCAGGTGTCGCCTCTGCCTTTAGTCCCAGCTCCAGTGGCATCAGTCGCGTCCAAATGGCCAATCGTCCGATCATTGATGGGTGAGTGGAAAAAATATAACCAATTGCTTTTCTGTTACGTTTGAATTAATAAAACATACATAAATTATTAAATTAAAATTTGATTCAATTATGTGCGAAGTTTGTACTTTGGGCTACCCACGGGTACACAATAATTGTATGCCATGTATCGACTTAAAAGTATTGGGTATCAAAGTACACACCCACCCACATTAGAGAAAACCTATACATTACTATTTTTTTTTAAATTTTTCCGAATATAACTCAGTTTTGAAATCATTTCTTTAAGGAATTAAAAAAATTATAACTTGGGATTTTATTTATTTCTATTTAAAAAGATAAGTTGGAGTAAATTCACACTGCACTACTTCCCTATATATGGAGAAATAGTAATACAAAGAATCAAGTCTCACTTCGATTTATTGGTAACATTCCAAGGGTCACATTATTAAAATATTATTATTCTTAATACCCACAAAAGTACACAAATGTTTCTCAATAATGGACCCGGGTACCTGATTTCAACATGAGTATGAAATTAAAACTACCTGATGAACGAATTTAGCACATCACATCTTACATTGTAATGATATATAATATATTTATTACCTAAATTGGTTCTTATAACTTCACTAACTTCATTCTAAATAAAATTTATCTAAAATACTGAAATAGAAATGGGATAAAGAATTGCCTGTATTACTTAATTTTTGAGTATATTTACACATTTTGAAGAATCGTCTTTAAATACACCTTATTTTTTCATACAACAAATACTATTTTAGCTTACTACATTTTATTTAAATAATTTGACTGCCAAAACAATGAAAAAAATCTCAAACAATGTGGTTTTGAATTTCTTTTTCAAGATAAATTTTAAAGAAAAATGTATATATTTAAGAATGTGTCAAATTTGTATTGCAATTTACAAAATATTTAGTGGTTTAATTTCAAAAGTTGCCGTATGTTAGTCATGTGTGAACTAAACTTTTTTTCATTGCAATGGCAACTTTTTTCATTGCAAGATCAATATCCGCCCATGTATTTTAAATCGGCAGACCTTGACATAGCATTGAAAAAAGGTGTAGTTTTTTTTATTATACGTAAAACAAACATTACTCATATTAAAAAAACAACTTAGCTTTTCGACATCGACTTGAGTTTCATAATGCATTACTTTGCCGGATCCCTTTCTACCACACTAGTGAAAATTTAGAATTTTTATTTCACTAGTGAAAAAAGAAAATCTTAATCTACGAATAAATTTATTTAAAATTTCGTCGCCATTTTGAAGAATAAACTAAACAATTTTTAATCCGTTTTAACGGTCAAATAGTCCCAAAAAACATTCAAATAGAGACCGTTGTAATGTGATTTTGAATTTTTATTTCATTGAAAAAAGAAAGTCATAATCTACGAATAAATTTATTTCAAATTCAAAAGTTCGTCGCCATTTTTAGGAATAAACTGAACAATTTTTAACGGTCAAATAGTCCCCGAAAACCAATTTATATAGAGACCGTAACTCGGAAACGATGAAGAACTTGCCTAACGGCTCGAATTTTACACTCATTTGTTCGTTTAAAAACATCTAATTTTACAACTTTGTAGCACAGATAACTATTATAACAGTTGACAAAAATACCTTACAATGCTATTATAAAGTTACTATCCTATGAAAATTATTAAAATCTTTATACAATTTAAAAGAGAATATCCAAAATGAAATATCTTTTATTAAATACTAACCACAAATAATCTAAAGTTTTGCAACCAATTTCACTAAAGCATAAAACCGCAAAATTTCTTTTTCCGTTTATTGCAAATTTATCAAAAACTACTTACCATAAAATGTTGCAGTCTACACTGTTTATCAATTGGAATGGCGAGTATTTGCAGTGATATTACCAGTATCGAAATTGAACAGCAAAAAATAGTATCATTAATGAAATGTAGTGAGAAATGGGGGGATAGTAATAAAAAAAACCTCACGTTGATACCACATTTGCAATGGGTTTTCCTCTTTGCGGTTAGTTTTTTTTATATTCGATTAGGTTTTAAATTTCACAAACCTTTCTAAAGCTTCGGTTAATGTTTATCTCATTTAATTCTATTCCAATATTACATTTACTTTTGAATTTCACTACAGATTTTAATTGAATAAATTGAATATTTGTTTTTAAATTGAATACTTATTAAATAAGCATTAGGCATTTCATAGATATTTAAATTAAATGTCTTTTTCGACTTAATTTGAATACCTATTTCGGTTATTTTAAACTAAATTAAATTAATATAATCTTAATGAATTCATTTGAAGTTTATGTTTGTTTATATTATATTTTGAGGTTATCATTAATATAAAGTTATAAATAAAAAGAAAGGCAGATTGTCATTGAATAGTAGAATTTTAAAAATATTTCAGTAAATTCAGAATGTTATTTTATCTCAATGTAAAGTGTGTACCAGAATTAACGCAACTTTTGGATCATATTTGAAAGAAAGCTTTAAATCTATAGCGATTAATTCGTTAAATGAATCGTAGAGTCAATATTTCAAGACTAATTAATTCGCACAGATGCTACCATATGTCGACGATAACATCACAAATTTTACCTTTAAAGTCTTGAATCAATAGCGAAGTATTGAAAAAGACCTTATCTATCACGTAGTCTGAAAAGGATAAAGTCTTAAGGAGTAAAATCACAAGATAATGTGCTTAATTGAAATCAACTATAAACTCTTATGAAACGTTTCGTGCAAAATTGGGATGATTTCATCGCTTATATAGCTCGTAATGTGTTTCTTTTTAAAATACACATCGTCCATCAAGAATATCGTTTCAAAATTGCCTTAACAAATCAATAACAAGAGCTTTATCGTATAAGAAAGAACCACTCACACTGTTATCCCAAAAACCGTAGCAAACCAGCACGTTAAGGAAGAACGTACTTTTCAATAACCATTATTGGGTTTTCCAAACTCAAAATGCAGTAATTCTGCTTTTGAACATATTTTCCGAAGTCAAAATGGGCCTCAGCACTGAAGAAAATATTTGTTCGAATTGCTCTTGAAAGAATTCATGAAATGTATATAATCAAATAGTGAAGACTTTTCTTCCAACTGCTTTATCAAAAATGATTATGAGAGACAAAACGGTGCCAGTTTAATATTGGAACTTTGCAGACGTGGTTACTCCCGTAGAAAATGCAATTCCAATTAATGCGTGGAAGACAGAGAGCACTAAGGTGATAAGAGACTTTTGGACAATTGAACACTTCGTATCAAGACACAATTACACTGTTTATTGATTACTTTAGTGTCAAGAGAAACAATCAGACTGAGATCGCTATGTGAAGTGATGCACTGTGACTAGATATCAAGATCAGGGATACAAAATTCAAGAGTAATGTCTTAATTTTGGCTACATTCGCATACGGAAATTTTAATTTCCATCCAATGAGAATACATAACTATATGGTTGTGACAAGCGTTATGCTGGAGCCTCTTTGCCCTATGTGTTATATACATACCATAACTTATGTACTTTATGAGTCACTCAACAAATTAATAACTAGATTTAAAATTCAAAAGTAGTGTTGGTTCATCCTTCATAACCAATAATTTTCAAATAATAAATTAAAAATATGTTCATGTTTTTGACAATAAAACTGCAACGAAATAAATTATTGCTTTCAGATCAACGATAAAGCATCCGTCGACGCCTAAATTGATAACTGACGCAGCGTCGAGGGTGAGAACAAGTTCGTCCCGGTCTAATTCGCCGAGTTCTGCGACAGTTCGAATGCGCTCGCGGGAGAACAGCCCTCAAACGTTTAGCCACCAAAGACCCCATTCGGAGGACATTCCTTTGGAGAACCTGTCCCGTTCCTCGACACCCAGCAAGTCGGCGACTCCCACGCTGACGTCTTCGCCGAGCCTCAACCACAACTGCTTCAAGCCGGTCGAGAAAGCGGAGATCGGAGGCGCTGCACTGGCCAATGGGGCGGCAGCAGCAGTATCAGAGCTATCGGTGGAGGGATCTTCGGCGGAAGAGACGTCTTTCATTTCCTCGGACGACAGCAAACACAACAATAAGCGGAAAGGTGTTATAGAAACTGTATAGTAAAGAGAGTGCGTATCTCAATAAATCAATGTATTATATTGGAATGGAAGGAAAAGAATCGGTTTCATTTAGACACTCGCATAAATTAGTGCATTTTAATTGCCCAGCGCCAGCGGTTGTGGTGAGTAATTCGCTAAAACTGTTAAATATAATATTTATTAGAATAAATTTGTAGCTCATTTGTTATTCTCCGTTAATGTATTTCGATTCGGCGGCGGGGAGAGAAAGAGCGTGGCTCGTAAAGCCGACGATGAGAACAAATTAATTGAAACTGATTTTCTAAAAGTGAATTAGAGAAACTCAAAGTAAAATATTTGTAAAATTGCCAATTAAAAATGGATTAAGCCGGACGATGAACGGTCATTTTAGCGACCCCAATGAATAAATACATATTTTGCACAAGTTTTTCTCTCCGAAAATTCACCAGCTTTGATTTAGACCCGCCAAACAATTCATAAACATGGCCAATTAGCATATTTTAAGAGCTCAAAAATTCTTAATTACTTTTTATTAATTGGAAGTCGGGGGAACATCCTCAATATTTTAATTTCCAAAAGCTAATTTTGAAAACAATGTCTTATTTTCCGTCAGATCGTAAATATCGTTCTTTATGAGAAACTGATCGTGTTTTATTGAAGAAAGATGAACCTTAAAATTTGAATTTTGAAATTGATATTCAAATTGTGACAAAAAACCTCCACTCCGCATTTGAAGCTATTCATTGCATAATCTTGATTAATGTTTACACTCTTCTTAATCGCTAACATAAATATTTTTTAGATTTAATTTGATTAAAACTGTATCACAAGCGACACCCATATTTCACTCCTAATTTGTTGTTATTTAATCGATAATAAAATATAATTTATGGATCGAATATTAAACGATTTAAAAGAAAAGCTGTTTTTGCTGATTGATGAGCAACGGGTTTTTATAGCTTTTTGCTTTGGTAATTAAGTGTTTTCGGCATCACAATCACACCCATCAATTCCCGCGTGTCCACCCACAACGCATTTAGCAAAGAAACCGTCCAATTTGATTTCTGCGGTGAGATTTTTCGCCTTGAACATACAGTGAAACTTAATAAATTAAAATTGCATTCGAAAGAGTTTCTTGAAACGAATTCACTTTTTCCAATGTACTTACTCTCTGCATTTGCATACTTTTCCTTTTCCATCAATCTTTTAATTGAGCAAATATGTAAACAAATTTCGCTACATTCTTTAATTAACAGTTTATTATGACAACTTGCATGTAAATCATAATTTGGGTTTTAATTTGGTCTTTTCCTAAATCAGAGTCTTAATTAAACACACGTATAGGAGGAAAATAACTGTAACTTTCTTTAAGGAAATGCCCAGCTACGAAAATGTTAAAACGATTAATTTGAAACACAATAAAATAAAATAAAAAAAAACCAAGCATTTAATTTGAACATTTTAAAACTGTTCTTGGACAAGGCTCGAGTCTAAATTGTTGTTCTTAATCGATCTTTTAATAGTTTTTGTAGTTTAAAGTTTAGACACAGGTGGAAGATATACTCGTTTTATTGATTCATTGATTTTATTGAAGATGTTTCTTTTTATTGTTTTTGGATATAGGGAAGAGGTTGAATCTCTCAAAATCAGGTGGATTTTATTATGCTACTGTACTTTAATAGTACCTCGTTGCAGGCATCGTCAAATACATTGTTTAGACTTACAATTTCATAGGTTCAACATTTTATCTTTAGATTTGACCGACGTGCTTTGAGAAATTATCAAATTGATGATAATTGGAAAATTAAGCGAATGAGCTTTATTGTTCAGAAAATTTTTAATCAGTTAGACCCACTTTTCGGATCGTGTCCTCTCCTCTCTTCGATTGATGGAGTTAAAAGTCTAATCTTCGGTCGTAAATTCTGACTTTTAACCGCTTTGGCAGAGCTTTGAAATCATCATCAAAGTCGACCATAAAATGCTCTTTATCCGATAATACTCGCTCGATTACCATAAATTCTGTGTGCTGTGTGCGTTAAACGAGAGTGTCTATCGGCCGGTCATCTGCATTGCTATTGCTATTCGTACAGAAAGCACGTGAATGAATGAATGAATCAGAAACTCTCGTTTTTATTGAGCGAAAGAAAAGCCGATATAATCAAGATTGAAACTGGATTTTCATTGAAATGGCACCCATTTTATAGCATCTAGCCTCCAGTAATTTATGTGCCTCTGTTTTTGTAGTAGCCGTCCGTCTTCAAGACTTTCTGGCTTGGAGACGACGCCGCCGCTAACGGGACACCACCTCTATCTACAGGCGTGAAAAGCGAATCCAAACGAAAGTCCGTCCGTGTTGGGAAATCTCCAGACGCATTTTCATTTAGGGAGTGTCCCAATATAAACCAACGCACAGTTTTCAAATGATAAAAAGTTTAAATTCATATAAATTTAAATTTTACTAGAAAAGATTTTTAAATCCATATTAAAAAATGGTAATTTGTTATGTTTTGGAAAAGTATCTATTTCTTTTTAAATTATACATTTTCTTTCCATGAATAATAAAATTTCTTCCGCTTACTTTCGAAGAAAACTCCCACAAAATCTAAGAACATGATACTGAAGATAATCAATGACAAATTTTTAACGATAATTTTACTTTATATTAGATTGTCCCATGTGAAGCCTTACACCTAGAATGGGCCAATTTCGATCGTTCACCAAAACAATATCTTTCATTGTAATGTAGTTTTCCTTAATAATTTCAATAGCTATATATATTACTTTTTAATATAAGTCAATTTATTGGGTTTATCTGCTTTAATAGTATTTTTAGGCGGCAATTAATGAGTACAAGTTAAACCAAGATTTTCGAAGTTTACAGTTTTTTTTATTTATAAATCCCGGGTGGCGCAGTGGTTAAAGCGTTGCCCAGAATTCAACTCGAGAGGGTTGCGGTTCGAGCCCTGGTCAGACCGTAATTTTTTTTCTTTCGAATTTCATTACTCGTTTTCACT
>JXOV01004250.1:11460-24986 GCA_001014945.1 Clogmia albipunctata
TTGAATTTAGACAGTTATTCAAAGCTTCAATGGAATGCATAGAATCGAAGAGGTAAACCAGATCTTTCCAATATTAGTAATTTGCTGCTGTTCAATCAACGGATACTTATGAAAGTATGAAAGGGATGGTCTTCTTCATAGTAAGTGTGTTTTATTTTGGTGGCAAAAACCTGTCAATAAATACGCTCTATATAGAATCATTTGTTCATGGTGATAATCACATCAAAACAAATAATGATTCGTAAAAACATGACATTTAATTGTCAATTGTAAAAGATTGATAAATGAATGGATAGGGCATTTGATAACTCTGATTACGTAAAACCAATTGGTTAGACCTAGACCGGTAACGGTTGTTGAGTCGTAGAAGAAGAATGGAAGATTCTCTTCTAATATTTATATGCTAAAAGGATGTGGTTTTAATTGTATCTTGTATATTTTACATAATTTTGAAATATCAAAAGTAATATTGTAAAATAAATTACCATAGATCAAAGTTTTTATTACTGATATATTTTAATTCTTATTTATGAGGTATGGTACCTCTTAACTAAGAGTTCTTTCATCCANAAATTTATAAATTTATAGTGAAACAGTATATTAAGCTAAAGAGGTGTCAAAAACAGTGATTACAATATTTAAATACGATAAATGACCTTCAAAACTTGGCCATGAGAAAAATCGCCTTCTCTACTTCATAAAACGATTTATGGAAAACTGTTTCGAAATATTCGATAACAAATTAATTAAATAATTTTTAAAAATAGTGAAGTAAATAAAACAATCGACAAATTTCATTTCAACTACTTTGCTTATAATTTACTTGCAAATTAAGCGATTCAAATAAGACACACACTTGAAAAAAAAAATCAAACTACTTTTTACAAAATAAATTGTTTTATGCGGTAAATTTTAATTTTTTTATTATAAAAACGCCTTTTGTGATAATTTAAGATAAATTCCAAAGTGGTTTGGCCTAAAGTTTAAGGCATATTTTTAAAGCAGAATCATTCTAAATAAGGCCCTTCTTACTTTCGAATAAACACACGAGGCTCCAGTAAAACTGTCTCAACTTCCAATAACCCAGAATGTTACTACTGGCATATTATCACAAAACAACATCAAATCAACATGAAACTTATCAGTAATAAGACAAAAATCATAAATTTTCATAATCAAGAGCGCTTTTAAAATATGTTGTAAGGTAAGCCTAAAAAATTCTAAACCCCTAAGGATACTTATAATTTTAATTAATCCAAAAATGGACAGATTCAACACCTATACATTTCAATATGTTTTGCATTTATAAAACTTATTTGAAGGTCTCACTTTCTTTATATTGGAAGGATGTGATGTTATCCCTTATAGAGATTTTAAGAGTTTTTCTGGAGGTCAGAATACTATAGATATTCTATCATACAACTTACTGCTTATAAGCAGAAGAATATATTTTTAAAACGTAGGTTTTTTCTCAATTAAAAATTATCAAAAAAGATATAGTGTTTGGAAATTTGGGCTCTATATATAAAACTTCATACGGGACAACCTAATATTTAATTCCATAAACATTTACTTCTGTTATGCAAAATATTGGTTAATTTCTATTAAAATAAAACAGAATCCAGTATTATTAATACTGGAAACGAGAATATTATTTCATTCTATCATGTATGATTTTTTATCGAAATTCTTGATCAATGTTCAATAAACTGATCGTCAAGAACAAGAAAAATCCATTAATAGATTTTAGGATTGATTTTATTATTTTGCCAATCAACAGTTGGGTGGAGTAATAAAATTAAGAATATGTTACTAGAATACTCTATGTTTTATAAACATTTCACCACTTTATCCATTTAAATTCATAATTTAAATACAAGCTTTCAAACTGCTTTATTATTTGGAGATGAAAGAAGTAAAGAATGAATTGAATACCTTATTTTAAATAATACATACTTTATTGTAGTTTTATAAATTTTTAAAATTCATAATGGTTCCATTATGCCAAAAATGTCACGTGTAGCCAAATTATCACATTTAAATATTCATAGTCGTGATAAGCCTAATTAATATTTATTAGATCTTCTCACGTTAATCGCAAGATAAATTGAGAAAATTGTAATTAATCTGTAAAAGTGTGGGCCCATGTGAAAATTATTTGAATAATGTAAGAGTGAAAACTGCATATCCAACAAAAATTAACAAATATTATAATTAACATTCAATTAAATATTTACTAACTTTCATTAGAAAGATAAAGAAATGTTCTTTTATAACATTTTTCTCTTTAATTGACTTGTATCTAATTTAAGTGCACTTATAAGGGATGCAGAATATTTATCTAAAAAATTCATCTCATAGTTTTTTAATTGAAGTTATTATAAAATTAAACAAATTAATTTTAAATTATGTAATCAACAAATCTAGACGAGGAATTAACTTAATTAAATTCTCGTTTCTAATGCATTTTATAGCACTGTGCGCCGGTGCAAAGAAATGGAAAGATGCTCGTGGAAAGCATAGATAAAGAGTTGTAAAAGAAAATAAAACCGGGCTCGGCGGCTCTCAACTCAACTAAGCTCGGTGTGTCCATCAAAATCAAGTGAGCAATTAATAAATATAAATGATGGAATCAAGTCGGATTCGATTGAAAAATTTGCTCGAGACGATGTCCAGTTCTGCACTAGAAAACCAATCGATCGAGAAAATATGCAAATCGAGCTTTTCGCCACAAACAACTCAATTCACTTCTCTTATAAAAATGACCACTAACTTTCATTCTCATGCTGCACTTGTCGGTGTTCACTTTTCTAGACAAATGATCAGCGGCGAAGATGTTGCAGTTAATTTTCATTTTTCTATTTCATTATTCTTCTCTTTTTTCTCGCCTTTTTTTTATCTCCCTTTCTGTCTTAATGCAATACACAACAATTTAATAACAGTAAATGCAAATTCATCCACGAAATTCGCCAGAATTTACTCATCCGTTGCATAACTGATCGTTTTTTTTGTTTTGTTTATTTTCGTGATCTACATTGTGTCGCCGGCTTTAAATTGGAGAGAGATCTCTTTTCCGAATTGCAGCTTGCTCACTTTGTTTGCCCACCCAAGAGCAGTTCTATGGCAATTTATTAGTAATTTGTTTCATTTCATACCTCTCAGCTGGCACGTTGCGAAAATTACAAGGGGGAGAGAAAGAGCGAGAGAGATGGAAAAAACAAATAAACGACGAATGTAGCTCATATTGTAATAGTTCAAGCAACACCTACTTTTACCCAGTCAGATCTTCAGACACCACACAGCTTCAAAACCAAACAAATTTTCATCGTGTAATTTTTTCCAGATTTTTTCATCAATTTTTTCCTCTCTACTTCTTTGACTTGGGCTCTCTTTAACTCTTTGGCTGAACAATTACCGAAAATTTCTATTTCACCTCATAACAGCCAATAAATCACCCACCCAGTCTCGCCTTTGCTCTTTCTTTCACTTTTCTTCTTTCTATTTTCTTCTACTAAGCCTCTTCTTTAAAATCAAACCAGCATCAATTTAAGTGAATAAAATTTAAAAATGCGACTAGAAAAAAAAACTAAAGAGCGAAACTCGTGCGCCCTCAAATTATAACAGTTTATGCAAATGCTGGTAATACCTTTGATAACAACACTTCTACCCACACAATAGCGACACAATAATAAATATAATCTCAGCAGCCTCTGGTTTTTCCATTCGATCGCAGTCGCCGCCGATCGAGCACATGTCAAACACAAAGTGATCCAAATTGGTTCCGCGATAAAATAGAAATAAAACGTTTAATGAAAAAGAAAAACAGTAATAAATAAAAGAGCCAGAGCAGCGCATAGAAGAGGTAAATTTGTGAAAAATTGCTATTTTGCACAATTTTCGCACACCGCCGATTTCGGGTCGGAATGGCTGAAGACGAAAAAAATAATAAAATAAACAAAACCAGTGCAAGCATATAAAAGAAAATGAAATGGGGAAATTAATTAGGAGATTGTTTTAAGTTTAACCGAAAGCGGAGGAAAGCGACCAAACATCATAAATTACCAATTTACTCCACATGAGTTGAGAACAAGATATGATGAAGCACAAAAAAAAAAACAAAAACAGAATTCTGTCAATCTGTCAAAATAAGAAGGACTCTCGCATTATGATGATGGCTTTTTCCACAGCTCTACTTTTGTGCGAATCTCTGCAGTCAAGTCACACACCACACCAACAACAAGTAGGTTTTTCATATCAACGAACTTTTATCATTAATTGTGGCAATTATGGCAATAATGAACCTATATCACACGCATTTTCCGATTCTCTTCTCTGAAGTAGATTAATTCGCCGATGCTGTTGAGAGGTTTCTCCTCTTCAAAATTTCAATTTTAATTACATACTCTTGCGGAGGCAGCCATCAGGTAAGTAACTCTTTGGCCAGAGAGGAATAATTAAAGATATTATCACCGCGCCTCTGTGATTGCCTGTCTCTGATTATTGCCCCTTTATTAAATTTGAAATTTGTATCTCACTTAATTAACTAATAAAAATTAATTTGTTGTTGGTGATTTTATAAACAAGAACCGAGATAACATTTATTGGCCGCCATTAAGCACGACGCTAAAAATAAAAATCATATTTAATACTTTCGATTAATTGGAACAATTATATTTCAAGATATATTAATTATATACTGGATTTGTTTATATTAATGTCTTGCTGATTTATTTAATCTTAAAGTTTATTTTATAAGAAAGTTTAAAAACTTTATGATTTTAACACCAAGATTAAGTTCTTCTAAATTTCATTTTTTTTAATTATATAAAAAAATTTCTAATAAGTTAATTTCCCAATAAATACTATATCAAATGTAATTTTCGATTTATGTCATTTGCAAATATAATACGTACGCATTATATATTTTTCTAAAATTTAAATAAACAATCAATTCCTAATTTTTAAAAAAAATGTCTTGTGTACCTAAATGATGTTTAATGTAAGAGAAATTCATAGTATTTCAAATTCTAAAACAGTTAAATAAATTTCGATTTTATTAATACTTGGTTTTTAATGATCAAAAATACACGTTAAAATGTAAAAACACCCATAAAGTGTCCTTATTCTAAATACCAGGCAACTCCATTTAATATTTTTCATTATTTGAAAAGTAATATTTACAATAAATAGAAAATAATTGAACTCTTATAAGTTTATATTTAAATTAATCTATATTTTTGCCCAGAAATTATATTTAATACAAATATTGATTTCTTAAAACCCCTTTATTTCGACACTTGAGCGAAAGATGCAAAATTTAATTATTAAAATGGGAAATTTTTCACTGAATCACAATATTTGCTGAATTTACACGAGTTGCTTAAGCACATTGCTCATGTGTTTAGTGGTTTGCAGCAGCCACCCAGCCAGTCAATAACCATTCGAGTTGATACGTATTGAAGAAAGCGCTTTCCACATTATATAGATACCTGTTTTGTAATCACTCGTATTTTCACATTTGTTAAAATTAATACACATATGAGCGGCGTGTATTATTATTTCTCTGCTGGGCTCTGCCTATGGATCTCCTTCGCTCAGCCCCTCCACCACACCACCGCCTCGACACCCATCCGCCGCAAAGACCAAATCTTTTGCGCTCACTGTTTTCTTCGCGGCGATCGAGATCGCATCGCAGCTCGTGTTTCTGCTCTTGAGCGCTGTGTTCAGTCTGGTACCATATACACACCAGCCGTGTTTTGTGTGATCCCAAGAATCGATTCCAGATAAATAGTTTAACAATAATCCGAGTGCTTTGGTGTGTCTTTAGTGAAAGATCGTTATCACTTTGTTAGAGATCAGTAAATGGCGTGACCAAAATTTGGCGATCTTTTGCAATGTTCATGTAATGACTGTTATTGCTCTTTGTTTTGATTAAGTTATTGCGAAAATCGTGATTGTGAGTGCTGATTTTATTACACATTTCCTGTGACAAGTTCAAAGTCCGTGCAATTTTCGTGCAAATTTTTTTCAAATAGTCCGTTATCATTTTTTTTTTGGTCTCGTATTTCGGACGTTTTGTTATACTCGTAGATTAGGATCTGTCTCTCTAAATTAATTTTTATTGCCCAAGTCTGGATTATCACCTTATTAGGGTCCTAATGTGTTGCCAACAGGTCCGTTGATTGGCAAATCCGTCCATAAATTGTGCGCCCAAATGTTTAAGTGTCATTCTGTGCTGCCAAAAGAAATGATCACCGCTGATTAATCCTATTAAAAGAGACAGGAGAAAGAACAACAAACCGACAAAATTTAGAATGATGTTAGATATTATTAGATCGAATCGCCGAATCTAGTGTTTTTTTCTCTTTCTCTTCTTCGATCGATCGATTTCATTGGGAATTCAAATGAGAAGAAAATCCAGCAGCATCTGATTGTGTGTATGTGATGTGTGTGCCTGGCTGTGCAGAAATTAGAAATAAATACCGAACGAAATCATCATCATCATAATAATAAAATAAAATAGATATAAGTAAAGTGAAGAGATCGTGTGAGTGTTGCGCGCATATATAAAATACAAAAAATAGCCAGAAACTGTTAATGGATAGCGAAATTCCGAGCCAATTTTGATAAACCTAATCAACGTACTTGCAGAAGAGAAAGAAAGAACAAGGAGAAGCCCATCAGCCATCAGGTAATTATTAATTAGCGAAATCTGTCTCATAATTTAATAATTAAAGCTGAAAAGCCGAAAAGCTCAGTCCTCCAGTCCAGTTACTTACTTATACCTATAATCCATACCTACATATATATACATACTCTTGTGAATATCTGTACTTATCGCTGTTAACGTGTTAACAAATATAGGAGGTGAATTTTAATCGCAACATGATTTCTTTCAAATCATTACGAATTAATTGCCATGAAAAATAAAATACGGTATACGAAAAATTGGTGAAGAAACAACAACAATAAGATAAATGCTTTAAAATCAGCAAACACACAGAATAATGTAAATAAGAATGAATGCGAATTTCGAGGAGAGGAGCTCGCCAATATAACACACCAAAGAGCGAGGAGGAAAATACCGCAGAAGAAGAAGAAAAGGCATTAACATACATATGTACCGTTTTTTGGATGGCGATTCCAAAGAAAGTATGTACTTCCTCGGGGTCTCGATTTCGGTGGCGTCGTCGGCGACGGCGGCATAATTGCACAACTCTTTTATTGCCTATTGAAATCGATCAAAGTGCAATTAGATGGTGTGTGCAAAATTTTTGTGAAAACGGGTTTCTCGCTTAATGCAGCGTTTAGCTCTTTCGTTTCGAAGAGCGCATAAATCATAAAATACCTCCCAAATCGCACTCTCTGAGCCGTTCTTCGGTAATTGTAAACTATAATAATATGTCACACACTTACCACAGCCACCATAATGTGGCCTAATTCGCCAATGTCCTCCGCAAGAGCAAAAAAGTGCAGCTCCATTTCGTTCGCTTTATTTATTGCACTTCAATCTCGCAAATTGTTGGCACACACGAACCATCTCCCTGTCTCTCGGATACGTACTCTGTATGATCGTAAATTGACGGCCCCAGCACATTATCAGCAGCCGTCCCAGAGGCAGGAAAGTAAAACGAAGATCACTTCTTCTTGTTTTAATTTTTATCATTATTATTATTGTTCGCCTCCTCTGATATCGCTTTATTGAATGTTCGCAATCACGAGGAGCAGCATAATGATAGTTGTTGCTGCTGCGGATCTTATTTAATTTCTTCCAGTACAACGCACTTATCATCATCGCCGTCCAGTGCAGACACACAAAGTTGTGCTGCTGCTGTTGAGGAATGCTGTTAATTCAACTTTTAACATCCAGCACATAGCTCCATCATGATCGTCTTCAGTCGTCAATTCTGAGAGGCTGTTGCTGTTTCTGGGGAGGATGACCGTGGTTGCGGCGATGATGATGGGTCAGTCGCAATTTTAGACAGGACAGGAAATGTTTCTCGATTGTATTTCGCTGGCCCTTTAAACTTCTTTCTCTCTTTTTCTCGGAGTTTCGCCGTTTTGTAAAGTTTTATTTTTTCGGTGTGATGTTGAATCATGTCCAGTCCGCGCGCTCAATGTTTCACCTGGTGTCGTGCCGCTGCAGCCCGAAAAATGTTTAATTATGCGAGGCAAACACCACACTTAATTGGATTAATTGCCAGAAATTAAGGTGAAATTATTACCTTGAAATTCATCGATACCAGATGATGTTTTCGTTTATGATTTTCGGCGGTTAATTAACAGAAAAGAAAATCAAACTGTTTCTGGTGTGTCCATGCAATAACCACGAGTCTGTTTCTGAATCGTAAACAACACAATACGCGAAAGCACCGGAACAATTTTGAGCAGCTCTTTAAGAAACTCATTAATATCGCCAATTTACCATTTATTCGAATATTCGCATTGCAATTACTCTTTGCACAAGACAAGTCATGTCAAGTTGGGGGAAGGTGTGTCTCAATTCTCTCTCTTTTTGAATCGCCGACGACGACGACGATCTTTCATGTCTGGTCTCGTGTACGTATTGTTCAAATAAAAGGGAACGCTGTGTCAATTCGGAATGAGGATCTTCCCCCTCGCGATCACACACAGAAATGCCAAATGAATAAAAAATGGCAAAGCGCGGGAAAGTTGTGATCAGTATCAGTTGGCTCTGAGATTGGCGAAATTAGATCGACAGTCCAATTGATCTTCTGTGATTCGCGCAGTCCATTTGTTTGTTTGGCTACGATTTCGCACGCTGTTTTACTACCACTACCGTTGCCTTTTGAAGCCGAGAAATTTGCTCCCATTCAATTAAACAAACAAAATCGCGAGCGAGATAAGTAGTACCTAATGTAAAAATTTGTGCCAATTTAAGTTGATTTTTGCTGCTGCTCGGATCGGAAACAATTTCGGCGCCAATTGAAAGAATCCACCATACAAAAAAAGCGACACAACGATGATTGCAATTTAATGCTGTCTCAGATAATGGAACAAGATCCCATTGTGAACTCGGATCGGATCCAACTACTTTCAAACACTCTCAAAACCCAATCTGCATTATTTTCGCTTTTTAGCGTGAATTAAAAATTCGTCGATCTCCAATTTGATCGCAAATCGTTTAACTGGATTTGTTGTCTGCGATTCGGATTAGGCCCCATTCATGCCATTCTACTCGGCGGCTATTTGCCGAGGTCCAGAAGATGATGTGCCAATATTTGAACAACAGTCTCGAAATAAAGAAGACTCGTGCGCCGTAAACTCTCCATTCATAAAAATCCAATTGATGGTCGCGCGATCGTCGTCGTTCTAAGATCTGTCTGATCGCCACTGGTATTCATCACCACCGTCCATCGTCATCGTGTTTGATGGGTAAAAGCATGACCATTCGAAATCGCTTTCCGAAGAATTTTTCCCATTTCGAAATGTGTAACCAATTATAAAATATATGTATCAATGCGGAATTTGTACATAACTGGTAAATGTGTCTCTCTCGGTCGATTTTCGCAATAAGAAAGTTCAACGGGCAGCAGAGCTCTAAATGTTTGCACGTTTCTCTCTCTTTCGTTCTGAAAATCGAAGGCCAAGATAAGACGACGAGGCAGTAGTGACGTGGAGAAAAGTTCTAATGGATCCGTGGATCAGACAGCTGCTCAAAAAGAGCAAGAACAGTAACTGTGAGCGATCGTCTGGCTTTTATTTCTCTTATGTATAAAGTGAATCAGCAGCCTCGTCTTCGTCGTCGTCGTTGCTGACTTCTTAGTCATTGGACTGAATGAATAATTTGTGTTCGGTAATTCGAATAAAAAGTGAAAGTATTTGCAAAGACGGGGTTCGCTAATTGACAAACAATGACATTTTAAGGACATGTTATTGTATTGTTTATTTCTTTTGCCTTACCTCTTCATGCCCTTCTTCTTTTTGTTGGCTTCTTTTTCTTCGCTCTTCGTCAAAAAGACAATGCGACAAATTCCGATTGAGTGAGCCGAAATCGAAATACACTCAATTAGATCGCTCACTGGCCATGTAATTGGCCGATTGTTATTATTACGTGCCTATGCCGCAATTTTAGCCAAACACCGAAAAAAGAACAGAAAAAGCGATGCCTAAGGACAGTTAAATTTGGCAATTGTCAAGTCGTCGGCGGCTATCCCTCTAAACACAATGAAATTTGGCGATAAATCGCGAGCCAAATTTGATGGATGGATTTCTAAACAATAAAAAGACAAGCGCTAAATAAACACTAAGGAGGAGGAGGAGGTCTTGAACTCTTTGCCACTTAACCACAAAACCGGATCAATCGGTGGCGATGACGTGCTCTTAATTGATCGTCGACTGGCGCAATCTCACACATTGTGTGAATCAGATGATTCCGATTCATATTTCTGGATTGGTGCACAGTGGCAAATTTGTTTGCCTATTACAAAAACTCTTTCCAATTAATGAGATTACGATTCAAAGTAGTGCCATGTTGTAAATGGTTGAATAATATTAAGTTTTCTGTTTCAATTTCTTTCCTAATTTTATTTTGTGTCATATAGCCATTAAGTCATTTTATAACAGAAGTCAGGTATTTATGGAGTTGTTAAATGTTTATTTTTCTATTTACTTTACGAATAAAATATTAGTTGTGCAACAACAAAGTTCTAAAGAACAGACTTTACTCCCGGTTTAATCTTTCAATATAGGATTACTTTTGTATAAGAAAATCTTTCATAATATTTACATCGTTCCAACCTTGTGCTTAGATAACAAATTACATTTTTAACTAGTGAAAAAAGTGTTAACGTTATAAAACTCAAATAAAAGAAAAAGCTTACTTTTCAACATGGAATTCAAATAGTACGTATATCTCTCTCATGAAATTATTCCGAGTAATTTTCCATACATTAATCGCTTTAGTAAACGAAATTAATAATAGTTTTAGAAACTCATACGATACACAAGTAAAATTTGATTAAAGATTTTAAAGTGGATAAGAACGACTCGCCCACAATTGCAATTGTGGGTCAACATTTTTATGTAAATGGGAGAAAGATCGCCCTTGAAGCCCTTGTCGGGGAACGTGTGTCTGGAGCACCTCTCAATGGTCCATTATTTCCATTATTTTCCAACTGTAAGAAAAACAGAGGCTTGTCTGTGCAGCATCTAGTCTAAAAGTGCAGGTGAAGCAACAACAGTTCAGTGGGAATGATTTAATTTTCCGTGCTCTCTGGTATTGTGTGTTGTGTGGAATCGGAATCGATACAATCCATCAACAAGCGAGTGGATAACTGGAGCAAACGATAGTTGCTGGTACATGGAGATAGTGATAGAGCGGAGAAACAATCGAGAAAACCAATAAAAATGAAAACTGAATTGGCAAATAGGAGAAGTAAAACTTAATTTTTTTCTCTCTTTCCAATTCCAAGTCCAAGATCTTATGATAATGATCGCGCCGAGAAGAAGTATGAAAAAAAAGTGATCACCCTTCAAGGAATACTAGTTTCGGATTTCTGAACGGTACTTTGCATGGATCGCGTCCGGTTTATTAATTTGCAGGTGTCGTCACCGCTAATGAGACCCTTTCGCGATCGCGATCCTCTGCAATTTATGGCGCACACTTTTACGTGGAAACGGTGATCACCGACGCGATCGAGCCGGTTCTCGGCTTCGACGGTAATTGAAAATGGCCATTTCATGGTTAATTAGTCATAATTGTTGGAAATTTTTCCCATTGCGCAAGGCTTTTGTTGGGGGCAGAAGAAAAACACAGGCGATCGCACTCGACAAATTGGGATCTATGGCGCGCTCTGGCTTCCTGATCGCGGCCCCATATCTTCCAATAGAGACACATAATATCGTTTGTGCAGATAGAGATAATTATTTTGACACGAAAAATCAATTCCATTTCAGATTGGCCTTTATTTTTTCCACCACATTCTTCTTCTTGCTCTTTTTCTGTTGAGCTTTTTAGCTCTCGATCAACAGTCGTGTGTGCAAGATGAAGATCATCATCATTATGTACTTATATTAGTGTCACTCGTCCACTGAGAGATCGGTAACAAAACGTTTTTCAACCAGAAAACGTACATGCGTTTTTACTGTTTATGGATTTATGTTCTTCTTCTACTTTTTTTTGTTTTTTTTAATATTTACCATTATTATTAAACAGTGCGCCGCACGGAAGATGATTGTGGATTAATTGGGTCTCACTTTCTTCTCATTTTTCACTCACTCACTACTCTCTCAATTAAAATCTGGGCACCCCGAAAACGGTTTCTTTGCTCTTCACTTTTTTATCTTTAAAGCTATTTAGATATTAATGTTTCAAGTATTTTAAATCGAGTCTATAAAATGCCAAACCCTAATTCAATTGAAAAGCTTCAATCACACACTGATTATAATTAAAATCAGGTTAAGTGACTCTTTATGCGTTTTCTATCATAAAATATATCTCAAAGGTCTCAATTTATGGCAACGAAAAGTAAGAAATGTTCAGTTTATAGTGTGAAGAATGTAACACTGAAACGAATAATACTCACAATTATCAGCAAATTTAAATAATTTTGAATATTCGATAAAAGAAAAACGCTTTAAAACTAATAATCTAAATGACTTACTTAAGTGACTCCATAGACTAAACTTCAGAAGATTTGTCTTGTGATGATTTTAAAAAGTATACAAGTATTTCGAAAATTTTTAAAAAACACTCCATACTTAGAATTATGGTTTTAAGAGTTTTATGCGTTTTAGTTATATAAGATCAATATTATGGTTCGTATATTTGTTCTGTCAAAGTCGTTTTTACAGCACAAGTGCTTTTCATTTAATATTAAACCTGTGATGGGCAAATTTTTATTGGCACGCCAATATAATTGTTTTCATCAGGCCCGCCTAGATATTTTGGTATATCATACAGCCCTTCTCTTGACAAGAAAGAAATCCATCAAATTTATATGGACGTCACTTTCGTTGTGTACGGTTTAACTGTTTTAGCCGATGTTTTGACAGTTTCATCGGATGTTTTAAATGGTGCGACATCGGCCTTAATTTAAACGATCCGTTAACGGACGATATTTCCTGTGAGGAATAAAGAGACGACAAGATATAGTTTTACTTGTCTCACCGTAAAATCTTGGAATGAAACAGAAAACAATGATAGAATTTGAAATTTAGTCAATTTCAATTTTAAAAACAAATGATTTTTTAAAATTTCGTGTTAATTTATTATAAAATGTTATTTAAAACGACCGATAAGCAAGTGGCATTATTCAGCACACCAACCTTCTGATGAAATGTTTTGTAAGTCTAGACATTTAAATATAGGGAACCATTACAAAACGTTTGTAAAATAGTTATTTAAACAACGTGTGGGAAAAATGAACCATAATTAAACTCGAGTAGGGTTCTAGAAAACGAATGAAATGAGTTTTCTAATAGATACAAGTGCAACACATAATTAAAGTGTTTTTCCAACTAGTTTTTTACAAGATTTTATACAATTCGCATTTTTATTAGCT
>JXOV01004255.1:0-10393 GCA_001014945.1 Clogmia albipunctata
GTGCAGCGCTTTAACCACTGCGCCACCCGGCCACAATAAATATCACATTAATGATTTAATTCTGTTGAGGTCCCTTTAAGAGCTTTCAAACACAGAAAAAATATATACTCACCTTAAATTAAAGGGATTATGGCGTCTATTTCCCTATGGCATCTCTCTCAAGTATACTCTATGTCTTTCGAAAACATATTAAATCTAAACTGCTTCTTTTATGAAGTACATGACATTAATTTATTTTTTCATATTTGAGAACGATTTAATAAAGAAGATTTCGAATATGCAAATATTTTAAAAAATATTATATAAAATGCAGTTAATTACCCATAAATGTGGCTGTTTTCAAAAATATTTCTTTTCGATTAAAAGTGCGATTAAAACACGGTAATTGTATTTTACCCTACAAATTAAATAATTTCTAATTAACAAACCTTGATCGAAATGAGATAATTTCGGAAAAAAATGAAAATACTAGCATTACTTGTGACGTAATGTATGTTTGAAAGTCAGAGCATAAACTACACATAATAAATCAGAAGTTATGTTTCTTCAAATCTGAGCCCAATTTGTGGAAACCTGTAAGATTGAGAAGATAATAGCGTAAACCTATTAAATGTAATGAATTTCCTTTGCCTGTGGGTCTGTCAATATCCGAAAATAATAGGGTAGGAATAGGTTTTACGGTCCGCGGACTAATCAGTTTAATTAATAAATAAATAAAATAAAAGAGACAGCAAACTCTCTAGGCATCACAGGGTGTGATGTAACTGCGTAATTTAGCAACAATTGATACGCTCTAGTTACCTGCTCACACTTTTAGTTTCCATTTGAACTTCTCTCTCTGTCTATATCGCTTGTTTTTTCTTCTTTTTTCTCTATTATTAACAAAAGTTTGAAAATTTCAAATTTTTCATATGAAGACTTCTTTTGAAGAATATCGATTTGTCCACAAATACTGAGGACTCGGGCTTGGTGGTACTAAATAAAACAAGAGTAACAATTTATCGGTTTGTTTAAATACAATAAATTTCAATTTCAGTCGTTTGCTGAGTCGCCGTCGCCGCCAAAATGACTTTCACTTCATGCCCAAAATGGGCCCGAAAATTATTTGGGGAAATTGTGGCACTGGGTTTTAGAAACTGAAAGTTTTTGCACCTATCCATAGCAACGATACCATAATTATAAGATTCAATGTATTGTTTTTTTAGAATAATTGTTTTTTTTAACAATATTTGTGGTTTCTGTAGAAAAAATACATATCGGTTTTCGTGAATAAGTTCAGCCTATTTTCTAAATATATTTACTTTTTTATAATTGTTCAAAAATAAAGTCAATAAACAAATTACTTTTAGAATTTAATTGTAATTATTTTATTATAAGCAATCTAATTACATAGGCTTAGTTTGAGCATTAAGTAGAATTTATTTAAGAAAAAAAATATTCTGTTTTTTTATTTGTTGACTCGAAAAATACGAATTTTTTAATTTAATTTTATTATTTAATTTATTTAATTTATTATTTAATTTTTATTATTTTATTTTTAATTTGCAAATTTTGTGCTAAAATGAATATCCCTTTTTAATTAGCATTTTAAAGCAAGTTTTTAATACCGTGAATACTATAATTATTATAATTTCTTCAAAAATTTGTTTTCAAATACTTTAAATATTCACTAAACCAATGAATTTTCTTATTAGTTGATTATTAATTATTTTTAAAAATTTGTGTATGGTGAATTCAAGTTTGTTTCTTAAATTGTCCATTCAACAATGATCATATAATTTTTTTAAATTAAAATATAATTATTTAAAAGTATTTAACTGTTATATTTTCATAATTTTAATAATTTATCTCCAATAAATTGTGTTAATTTCACTAATTGAATTTGTTAAAACTCGTATCTAAAAATTTTGAATATGTTTACCAATGTTCAGGTACAATGGCCCAAAAACGAAATCATAATCTGACGCGCTACCCAGGTTTGGGGTCTCTGTTCTTCATTAGGTCTATAATTTTTACCAAAATGTAAAGGTAATTTAAAGAGATTTGTAAACTAAATAAAGCTTTATAAAGTAGATAACTTTTATCAGAGGTTTAGTATTTCTTTATATTTTAAAACAAAAAATCTTTTTATTATAATCATAATGACTCATTTTAATCAGAACAATAAGGGGTGTGAGTTTTAATAAAAAAAATTATATATGAAAGAAGAAAAAATATTTTCTCAAATCGTTCGTAAAATCAAAGAAAATACAATTTTTTTAAAGGTAAAAATGACTGAATTGATTGCGCTTGATCATTTGATGCGGAGTGTATTTATTACAATAAAAATAAATTACAATAAATTACAATAAAATAAATTTAAACAAAATCCTTTTTTCATCATACTAAAAATGAAAAAAAAATATTGTTTTTCAAAAATTAAAATTATGCAAACTACATGATTGCTTGTTTCTAAAAATCAATTTAGCTTATAATTACTTGTTGAGTGATAATTAAATCTTTTAAAAAAATTATGTTTAAATTTAGATTGTATCAATTCCACAATGATAAAATATTTAATTGACAATAAGAGTAATTTAAAATCTTTTTTTTAAATAATCTATGTAAAATAACAAAATATAAATAAGACTGTCTTTAAAAAATCGAACGTAAATCAAACAAAAACTACAAAAATACAAACCTTTAAATATTCATCAAAACATCTTGATCGGTGATCATATCCTGTGAACGATCCTCTTCTGGGTTATATAAATTATTTGACCTCGAATACCAAACATCGCTAAGGAATATCAAAAATGCAACCAGAAAAAAAAGCAGCAACAAAAAAAATTGTTGAAACAAAGTCAAAGTCGAGTGCCAAAATTGCTCTGATCGCAAATAGTTTGAGTGATAAATAAAGTGATCTTGTCACCCATGCCGCGTTGAAGATCGCGACAAATTATAAAGAATGGGATTCTTTGGCGGGGCAGTGGTTGAAGAGAACGACGGCTATCTGTCTCTGCCAGAGTCACAGCTTCGGATGCACACTCAATTTGGCGTTTGAGTGATCGCACAGTGTAGACGAAGAGATCTATTTTTAAGAAGAAACGATCCCCCCTCTCCTCAGAAACAGAAAAAAAATATTACAAGCAATTAGAGAATGCAGCAAAGTGTCTCGAATTAACTTGACCTAGAAATAATAGAATTGAGAGAAAGAAAAAAAAACTTACAACCAGACAGAAAAATTCGAATATCTGCATTCAAATTTCCGTTTCGCATACATGGCCAAAATCAACAACAACAAAATATCGATCAAAGCAAGCGATTTTTTGTGACAAGTTGGCGGCGTCGTAGTCATTTTTTTGGCACAACTTTTGGCCATTTGTTCAGGTATGTCAGGCAGTGTATTATTGTGTGAAATTTGAATATTTTGCATTTTGCCAGCTCATTAGTTCTTATAATAATACACTTTGCGAATTTGATATGCGAATTAGAGGGCAGTGAACGACGTAGACGGTGCATTTTTGTTTTTTCTTCTTCTCTCAACAATATTACTCAAAGGTAATTAGACCAATTAGAAATGTCATCCTGAAAAAGAGATTCTGTCAAAAGGCAAATCAATCAGTTTAAAGTGAATTATAAAAGACACTTGAGGTTATTCTGTGTATAAAATTGGTTTATTTCTATCATCAATTTCATGTACAGTAATTCGTCTATAAATATAAATTTGTTTCGTTTAAAATCTAGAGAAATTTACAAATAATTATACAATTAGGATTTATCTTAAATAGACAGATTTTTCGAAAAATTGGTAACTGATACCACCCTTTTTACACGTACAAAGTCAACCAGAGAACGATGTATAATTTCATATTAAATGCAGTTTTTTGTTTTCAAATCTTCAATTTATCTTGTTTCTCGCCTTAATATATTTAGCACAAAACAATGTCTGACTGATCGGCGGCCCTACAATAAGAGTGTAAATTGTCCTAAATTAAGTTGAGTTTTACCCGTTGTTGGTTCTATTGTTTACTGTTCTTTTCAATATTACAAATGTAAAAAAAAATAATAAAAAAATTAAGGTAGCTTTTCGGTTCTGGACTAAAAGGATCTAAATTTCGATTTCAATTATCTAAAATGGAGTTGTTATGGGTGATGATGATTTACAATTTAAGGGTGCGATTTTCTACTCGATGTTTTCATGGGAGGGTGACATAATAGGAGAAATAAAAACAGCCCAAAACCAGGAGAAAAGATCGGGGTCCTTTCGATAACAATTTGTTTACCTTAAAGTTATAAATAGGTACATAATCTTAATAAAGCAGAATGGTAATAAAGTAGACATCACAAAAGTTACAGCACGATCGCCGTTTTTTTTATTGAAAAGAGATTAAATTAATTTAAATTTTAGGATCTTGCACATTTTTTAAATTGCATTTTCTCTATCTCTTTCTTTCAATTCGTTATTTTTTTGTACATTCATTCCTACACTGACCCCCTTGACAGAGAGAAAAAGAGGAGAATGAGGATCTTCATCTTTAGAAACCCATTTGCACATAGTACAGGAAAATTAATTAAATAATAAACAATAATTTATATATATATATATTTTACACAATGAAAAGAGAACTTTTTAAAAGTTACGATCACCAAATTTGATATTTAGAAATTGCATCTATTGTGTAACAGAGTTTTTAGTGTGTGGATCGTTGAGGATCACATAGTTACCGAAACCAGAGGATCTGTATAATCCAACTGTGAAAGTGTCTCGACGCTGGAGTCCTTGTAATCCACGAGCGATGTGTCGATCTTTGGCTAGTTTACAAACGATCGCGTCCGATTACACAGTTCGACGCAACCTGATCATATCCGTTTTTCAGTTTTTGCTGTTTTTTCTTTAATAATTACACTTCACAATTGTCCTATTGCACACTAGCCAGCCATTTAGAGATCAGCTCCCACAATTTGCAGTTTTTTGTTTGTTGATCTTTCCCAGTGATCTACATGACGTGATCGTTAATGTTGACCAAGTTGAGCATACTGCGACAGATCTGAATGATCTCCGGATTGCTGTGATTCATGAGGTGCATGTAGAGCTGTTTGTGCAGCTGCATTTCGTTGGACATCTCCTCCAGTCTTCTGATTAGCGCCTCCTTCTCTTTGATTAGCGTCTTCACCTTCTCCTCCACTTCTCGCGATCGCACTTTCGCCTTTTCCCTGCTCTTTCGCACTGCAATGTTGTTCCGCTCTCTTCGCCTTCGGTACTCGTCTGTGCCCTTGTCCACGTGCTTCGAGGACTGTTTCCTGTGCGCCATCATGCTGTGCTGCTTGTGCTTGTTGAGGTTCACCAGGTGGGCGGCATTGGGCGGTAAATGGGGCAAGATTGGGCCTAAACCGTTACCGTTTCCTCCGTTCTGATGGTGGAGGTTGGACGGGGTCAGGGTGGTGAAGGTATTGCCACTGCCGTTGGACGCGTAGTTTGGTGGTACTTGGTATAAGTTTGCTGCGGTTCCGTTCCCAGTGGCAAGGGTTCCGTTGTTTGTGGGGAAAGGGATTCCATTTGCAGCTGCCAACTGTCGCCTGTATTCAATGGGGTCTACTGGTTCTTCCTTGATGCTCGCCGTTACGTCAGAGCCTACACTGCTGTTCTCATCGCTCGAGTTGTTCGTGTAGGAGGCTCCTGTGTGCACTGGCTGGGGCATATAGGCTAGGGTAGTCCTGGAATAGCCTCCTCCTCCGTTACTGTTCAGGTTACTGCCATTGTTATGCCTACTTTGTTGCTGTTGCTGCTGTTGTTGTTGTTGCTGTTGCTGCAGTTGAAGCACTTTGGAAATGTTGTTCAAGCCTCCCCCGTTCACGCCATTGGCCTGCGCTGTCACCATTTCGGTGAAAATGCCAATGGACTCGGGATCCCGGAATTGATCATCGATCAGGTGCTGGAGATCGAGACTGATCTCCTGAGAGGTCAATTCCTCGAGATCACTCTGTGAATACTGTTGCAGCATGTGCTTTTGCAGAATTGAGTTCGAGTTCACATTCTGAGGATTATGCTGTTGCACTTGTTGTTGTTGCTGCTGCTGTTGTTGTTGTTGGAGATGATGTTGCTGATGCTGTAATTGCTGTTGCTGTTGTTGCTGCTGTTGCTGTTTCACTATCATTCCATTATTTGTTGCATTCAAATTAATCGTAGAACTATTATTGTTATTATTCGCTGTGGCCGAATTATTGTTGTTATTAGCTGTGTTGTTGTTGTTGGCCGCCATTGTTGTCACTTTCTTCAACTCAATTTGCACGATCGATTGCGAATTATTGTCGTACATCTGCGGTGATTCCATAATTTTGGCGGACACTTGCCGAAAAACACATTATCCAGAAATAGAGAGAATGTATGATAACACAAAATCCACTTTCACTTGCTGGGATACAGTTTTTGTTTTTTCTACTCTTTGACAGTCTTTGATTATATTTGGCTACTTTGATTAATATTTAAATTATTTATCTAAACTGCCCAATTCAGATTTTGGGTACACTCAATTTAATTTTTTTTTATGAAATATTCGATTCTTCACAAATTCCTTTTTAAATCAGTTTTTAATTTCACAAAGATATTTGTCCAATTTAATTTAAATTTCACTAAATCATATCTTGTCTTCAATTGCACAGGTAAGTAGTTTTTTTTTAAATTAATTAGAATATTGCACAAGGATTTTTATATCTTGTTTTACTCAAGTTAGTTTAGAGTTAAAACTGCACAAGAATTTAATTTCACCGTAATCCAAGTAATCCAGGAGTTGGTTTTGTTTTTCTTGAGAAATTAAGATTTAGCCTCTTAGACCGTTTCTTAGCACTCTTGTTGGCCACTGGCTGGCTGCCTGGACTGACTGCCCAATCTAATGATGCAAACACTTTTTATTGTAACTGGACGCGGCACCAAAAATTTATTTGCGATCGTTTTTTTATCACCATCACGACGTCGTCGTCTCTTCCTGATAACAGGTTTGCGTTCAATTACAAATTGGTGTTTGTTGATTCCGAAAAACCCATTCAATAATTCGCACACTTTACGGTACACAAAAATCGACGACACTTGATCACCGCCGCCGCCTTATCAGAGCACAACAAGACGACACACCACCGCGCGCGCTTTTAATCCGATAACAGCAGAAAGGAGGAAAAAAACAAAAGTTCTCGCACGATGACAGCTCCTCGCAATTTTCATGAATGGACGCGACGACGACTACGATTCGAATTTCGGACAGAAAGCAGCAGCGCGCGCGACTAAGCACAATGAAAGTTGAATTATTTCTGTCTGGGGCTGAATTGGAGGTAAATTTTCTGGCCTCTTCCACCTTCGTCGATGCTCAACACCACCACCAACTTTAAGCACTCTAAACAACATACGACAATATACACTACACAAAACGACTCTACTCGAAAAGTCGTCGAAAATTTTTCGTTGATCCACACACGAGCAGAAAGTGAATAGTACATAAAACAGTGCTTGCTGCACATAAGCGGAAAATGCCTTCGCTGTAGTAGTAACAACTTTGTGCTCGCTTTTCATTATGTGCTCACTCTGTGTTTTATTAGTACAATCATAGTAGGCGACGACAAACGGTAAATAATGGAAACGTCACTTACATACACACACAGAGAGCAGAAAATTTATCGGTCACCAACACACCGACCGCAAAAAAAGAAATTATTCATGACGCATTATTTCCTTTACTCATCATTGTTTTTGCCGATTTTCAGCAAATGATCAATCATCTATAGACCATTAAATGCATTCCTTTAAAATTCCACAGAAAATGAAAGTTAAATTTAAAAAGTACGAGTCAATATGATCTCAGAAGATGGGCAAAAAAAACAAAACTAAATTTCATAACATTAAATCACATTTAAACCCTAAATTATCAATTCCAATAAAATTCCATAGAAAATGAGAGTTAAACTTGGTTAAAAACCTAATGATCGGCGAAGAAGCGAAAAAAAACAAAAGCCAATTTCAGTTTTAAAACCATCGATGCGATCAAAATTTCATTTTCGTTGGTGTGAAATAGAACAGAAAGTTCGTTCAATTAATGTAATGCTGAATGGTTTTTGTGTAGAGAAATTACACTAATGCCCCTGCTAGAAAATAGTTTGAACAGCAGAGAAAAAAAACAAAAGCTAAACAAGAATCATTTTATAGAGTAGTAATAATAATAATGATAAAATTTCACTTTCATTATCATCTGCACAGACATTTTTCAATAACCATTGTGGTATATATCACTTGAATAATTAGATGAAATAATAGGCTAGCGAACAGTAAATGGTATAATAATGGTGATAATAGGTGGAAAATGTGTCAAACTGCTTTTTATGACGATCTACTATTATTATTATTGCTATTAAATAAGAAGAAACCGAGTGGAGAAATTATGTAACGTCTTTCACGGCGAAAGAGAAGCCGAAAGAGAGAGAAACGATGAAAAGTGTAAGTGTGTCACGAGGTGATCGTGCAGATCACAAAAAAATAATAAATAAGCGAAAAGAGAGAAGATCGGAGAAAAAGAGAAAGAAAAACTAATCCGATCGATTGATATTTGATTAACAAATGTCAAATTCGTCCTCCATAATTGAAAAACCAGGCGACTCCGTCTGAGAATACCATCCAAAGGCTACTGCGATCATCTTTCTCGAATGCATAATCTACAGTTATCTTCTTCTGCTGTTTCTTCTCTCTTATGTAAAACGGCGCCCTCAATTTGTCTATATTTCCATTTCATCGCATCGCTACAAACACCAATACACACATCGACACATGAATAAACTAAGCAATTTTCGTATTGGAGAACGAGTGAATAGAAAGAAGCAGAAAACCGCCGAAAATGAAAAAAAATATAGTTGACCTATATTTTGGACTAACTATATTATTTAATCTCTTTCTCGCCGCTCAACTCCACTATAATACTTGAACGGAGAGTAGTCAAACGAAATCGAAATTGTAGTGATAGTGAACTTTCAAACCAATAATACTATTATTAAACCATGACAAGAAACATAATCGTAGCAATGATTTTTATTTTGTTTTAATCGAAAACAAATGAATTTCCTTAGACTGCTATGATTGTTATGAGCAAAAGTCTTATAGACTGTTCGTAATATTATGAAAACAAGCATTTCCACCCATATTTTCAAAATAAACTTGTAGAAAAATCAAAATATTTGAATATTAATTGCAATTTCAATTGTTTCTATTATTGTTTAGGTTTTTATTGCATATTTTTTGGTATTCAATATATAATTCTGTTTTGTTCGATTTATAAATCTTTAAGCCAAATTCTTGTATCCAGTATGGACTTTGCAATTATATTGTTTGGTCTTATCTGTTTTTAATAATAAAATTAAAATAGAACTTTATTTAATTAGCATTTCCAAATGAAAAATTTAATTTGGTAATTGTAAATAGCCTCAATAATTATTTAAATATACAGAATAAAGGAATGTTTTGAAGTAAAATACTCCGAAACTACTTACCTGATTTTACTGAAATTTTGGGGCTATGTATAACATAAGGTATATGTGTGTCTTACTGATCAGTTTTATTTTACAAACCTCTAAATGTTAAGGGCGAGTTCACCTTGTTTTTTTTACTTTTTTTTTGGAAAAAAAATCACGCCCATACGTGTTGAGGGTGAGCTGCCCCTAATAAATTTCTATTCCACAACGCAAAGTTTAAAGTTATACTAAAAACAAATAATTAACCCGATTTTAACCAAATTTTGTGAGCATTTGAGGGTCGCCGATTAAAAGATAAATTTATATTCTTTTTCCCCCTGAATATGTTAAAGTTAAGCCACACCTAATTTTTTTTTTGTTTTTTTGGATTTTATTATGATTAAGGGTCGGTGGCAAGTGAACTGCCAATTTCATTTTTACCCATTTTGAAGTTTTTGAATATTTTTTTTATTTAAATAAGAATGAAATCTTATTTAAATAAAAAATATTAATTTTAATCCATGATGCTTTTATTGCCACAACGATTCATTTCCCTTTCAATTGTAGTTTCATCGCCACAGACTTATTGTTAAGAAAAAAAATCCTAAATATAATGAAAATCATCCAAAAATTACAGTTAAATTTATTCTGTATTTAAGTTAAATTCTTTTATTACCGCACACAAATTAACTTGGCTAAATTAGTATTCAAAAATCAATTCATAATTTTAAAGCAAATTGTATGTAATGTAATGTAAAATTGGACCACACAACTCATGACTGAGTTATAGCCCTCACTCATATATATAAATACATATGAATGATCACCGGACCGTTGCACCATCGTGATTCCTTGGAGTGATGGGTGCCGCTCACCGCCTCCTCCTCACGTAGGCGTTTTCACTTTCTACTTTTGTGTTAAGGGAGGT
>JXOV01004261.1:497-34380 GCA_001014945.1 Clogmia albipunctata
ACTCAGCTTCCCCTTAAAACGTACGCTGCAGTCGGCATCCCTATATAAGCTTTTTATAAGATCCACAATTTTTTGTGGATGATACAGTATGGTAGGTTGGTGCAGCACCCACTACGGGATCGCAACCCCCATTCACATATAAACATGAAGCACCGCACACTAGGGCAGTATAGGTCTGTAAACTTTTAAGGATAGGTTCATTGTTGTCATAAACAAATTTATTCTTTAAATATTTTAATATGAAAATTTCGTTGTGAGTTATTGTTGCACAATTTGAAAAAACCGCTGCGTACTTTTATATTAGTAATTATCGATTAACTGGTATTTTTTCAGAATTACAGAAAATGGCGTTCAATACACATGTGAAATAGGCTATTACTGCACTCATTTTCCTATTTTTACTCTCTGTAATAGTCAAAATACATGGTAAATTCGTGATGTAATAACCTCTACTATTTTCATACATTATACACGTAGTATTCAAAATAAGATTTTTACTAAATAAATTATAATTATAAATTTGAACATGCAGCCAATGTATTAACTATTTATTTAAGTTAAGAAGTTATTAGAAAATGATCTATTTAAGTATTGGATATCATTTTACTAAAGTTCGGGGATAATTACGTCTTTCAATTTATACTGAATTAAGTTTAATTTACTGCGAAAAATGTTGCACAAGAATAATTTTATTGGCACATCTTGCTTCAAAATTTGCAATGTGCCAAATGTGAGCAATAATTTTTGCGAATAATGCTGTATAATTTCAGTCAATCATAGTTATTTTATATAATAATTGATTATGTTCTAGTTCTTCTGAAAAAATCGGTTGAAGCTGTATTTACCGAAAATGCTTCGGCCACGGAAATGGAGAACCAGAACAACGGAAAGTAATTTTGGAGTATCGATTGATTTAAAGAGACAATGGATTGAGAAATCGAATTTCGGACATTTCTAAAGCAAGCCAAATTGTCTCGATTTTTTCTCAGAGAATTTCATAATTCTTAGAAATATATAATAAATTTATTGTACAGAAACTAATTAGAGTATGCTCAAAACCATAAAAATGTAATTCAACATAATGATTCATGAGATTAATTAACGAGCATGTAATTTAATTGAAATTCCGTTATGAATTTTGATACAAAATCATTAATAAAACCAACTGCTTCCATTTCAACGATCAAATCAAATCTAGCTACAATTTAATTAATATTATATTTCCATGATTATATTTATTATTTTATTATATTCTGAAGGGAAATAGGAATAATTCTGATTACAAGAAATAAATTGTAAATTATTATAAAAATCATATCTATTAAAACTGTTATATTTAAAATGTGTTAATTTTAAAATATCCTCAGATTTTTATAATAATGAAAATAGTTTTTTAATAACATAAAAATATTCCAATTAACCAATTAATAGTTATTCATAAAACTAGGTCGATTTATTTATTCGTATGAGTTTTTTTGTTGCAAAGTTTTACGTATTAGTTCCAAGGAAGACAACCAATTTCTTGCAGTCGTGCTTAGATTTTTTATATCTTCTGGATTTCCCTCAAATCTTGTTATTGGATAATATGTCCCGTTGTTTGAAATTCTGCGCCACAACTACAGCCAGGATCGCTAACCATCCCCCACTCCGATAACATGTAGTTGCATCTACCATGTCCTGTTCTAAACCTGTTTAGGTTGCACCATTGTTTCCGTGATAGTCCTGGCTCGTTCTTTCTACAGCCGTAGAAGTCAAAGATGGCCGAACACAGTCCACAACTCTCCCAACGGCCCTCCCAAGCAATAACTCTTCTAATTCTTAAGCCAGTGATAAAAGTGGGTGGCGAGATTTCAGTCTATTTCTTATATGATTCCTCAAATCCTTATGCAAGGACAATCTTGGATCTTAAGAAGCCTTTTTGTATTACTTTAGTAAAGACTTCTTTGGAATATCCGGCGTTATGATATTACAAATTGCTGGTAACCAGTCCTTTGGTGTTAATAACACTGTCGATAAGATAAGGACACTAGGATTTATTTTAAACGGTTCGTGTATATAATATGGTAGGTATACGTATATCGACCGTGTTTTATGCAACATTTTAAGTATTTATAATAAATCAACACAAAAATGAAAAAAAAAATAATTAGTTTTTATTCATATTTAAAATTTCTAAATTTAAAACTCTATCTGACATTGTTTCCTGTTTCATTCACACATTAATAGAGACAACTAAATCTTATAGTCTCTTAATTGCACATACGAAATATCATCCATCTCATTTGTTTAAAGAATGGTTTGTCTTTCGTAAAATCTGCTATTTTCCATTTAAAATTAAAACATCCGCTTAAACAGTCAAATCATCAACTAATACATAAGAAAACTGACATCCTTATGAATTTGATGGATTTCTTTTATGGAGGTTACGTTTCCATAATAAAATAAAAGCACTTGTGCTAAAAAAACGACATTGACAGAAATAATATTGATAGTTGATACCATAATATTGATTTCTTCTTCTACTACGACTCATCTTTACATTTGCGGTATTTGTTATAATGTGATTATTTAGCACCACGAACAAATGATTCTATACAGAGCGAAATTATTGACAGGTTTTTGGCAACGTCACAGAACACACATACTACAAAGAAGACCACCCCTTTCATACTTTCATCTGTATCCGTTCATTGAACAGCAGCAAATTACTTGTATTAGAGAGATCTTGTTTATCTCTTCGGTTCTATGCGCTCCGTCCAAGTTTGGAAACCTGTCTTTTGTCGAACGAATAATATTGACGATACTAGTTTTTCTGCAGTTGAGGCCAGGGAAATTTATTTTGTAAATGCAATACATTTAAACAAACAATAAACATAGAATGTTGTTAGTGAAACGAGTAATGAAATTCGAATTAAAAAATTAGGGTTTGATCAGAACTCGTACTTGGACCCTTCGAGTTGAATTCTATGACAACGCTTTACACAACTGCGCCAATAACTAACTAGGGACTAACCTATGGAATTCCAGTATGATTTTTAATATTCTTATCGGAATATTAAAAAATTATTTCTTTTGCTCAGGCAACCTGCAGGAAAAGTATTACAGTAGACGCCGCTTAATAAAGCCACTCCGGGACCGGCGTGATTTGGCCCTATTAACCGATTGGTCAATAAAAGCTAGGATGTGATCTGTCGATAAAGATTTTTAAATATTTGTGCTTTGAATAGAGTATTTATTAAAAAAAAAATAATTGTTCAATTTATCTTTATTTATAAAATTTAATAATACATACTATACGAGACATAATTAGCAAAGTTATTAAAATTACCTTACAATTTACAATATTATAGGATTTTTTTTTATGTTTCTGTCAATTGTTATTAAGTTTGGTACTATGTTTTATGACATTAACTTTTATAATTAATAATACCGTCATTTATAATATGATTAATCATAAACTGAAAAGTAATTAACAAACATAGTTGTACTATTTGATTTAATATTTTTAATTAAACTTTTATGGACATATTTTTATGGCTGCTATAAATAAAATCAATTAGTTACTTTTTAATGATTTCAATTAACGAGTTAAAACTAATCAATTAAATTTATATAAAACATTTTTATGATTTCTCACCGTTAACCCCAATTAAACTAAAATTTAATGCAAATTACACATAAATTAACATACATTTTATTCAATAAAACCCCGCCCAAATTATTAACTAGGAGAGGAGAAAAGCATTGATTCACCATTGACCTTGTTACTTTATTAAGCCAAAAATTGGATCATCATCGAAATGTAGTTCCAATTGGACTCCGTAATAAGCATGTGTGCTTGCTGGCTTGCTTTGGGCTTAATATGATTCTCATTCAGAGCATTTAATAAATATAAAGCCGGTTTTATTAACGTTAGATCTTCCATCCATCCATCCATCCGATTTCTGTTCTGAAACTGTACCAATAAATGGATCGCTAGTTAAAATACTAAATAGGTAAAGATCGTTCGCCTTACTTTAGCGGTTCGCAGACCGTTTAGATATAATTAAAGATTCACACCATAGATCTCGCGCATACATAAATGAAACAATTGGATGATTTAATCTCCTCTCTCTCACTCTCCAAAGTTATCATTCAACAAAGCGAATTCCTTAATAACAATTTTAATTATCAGATGCGGAAGATTAACTGAATTGAGTAATATTCTAATTTAATTATTTTGGTAACTTCTTTGAAATAATTCTTGCTGTATTTTAATATAAAAATTCATTATTTATTTCTAGTGTTAGTTTAATAAAAAATTAAAAAATATGACTCCTATTTCTTAATCAGAATGTTTGAATTCTTAAAATCTTTGCAGATATTAGTATTTGAATGTTAAATACATTAGAATACAATACAACAGCCCATTTCAATCAATCATGAAGAATCTTGTTTACATTTTTTATTGTATACAGTACACTAAATTATATTTTCCTCAATGTTATTTCTTCAAATTTACTTCAATTATAAGCAATAATATTTGAATTGATTTTGGAACAATTAAATATCTATGATCTTTGACGAATTACATAGCAAAGGTTGGTATTCATATAAAATTATCGTTATGATATTACTCGCTTAGAATGACATCCGCTTATTGTGTCCGATTTTTCATAAATTGTGTCCAGTTACAATGAAATTTCATATAAAACATAAAAATAAATAAGTATTGTAAAATCGCTAAGAGGAAGTTGACGGAAAATAATTAACTACCATGAAGAGACTTTAAAAGCTGTATAATTGTTATCACAATTTAAGAAGTTATTACATTACTTTTATTTTTTTTATACACATTTTATTTCTCTAATACCACACAATATATACGTTTGTAGTACAAAGCGGAGGAAATTTGACAGATTTCTACAGAAAACATTATCCCTGAACTCATCATTCGAATTATTGTAATCATTAACTGTAATTGCCCGACGAACTGAACTTTATAATTTTTAATGTGTGGAAAGAGGTATCCACACATTAAAAATTATATGTTTGCTATATTTTAACAGAACTTTTCGATTCAGAAACGATGATTATTACACAATTACCATATTTCCAAATTAAAAACAGATTTTACACAAGAACAGGTAAAAAAATTACACTTCCTTAAAAAATTCAGGTGAAACTATAAATTATTTATTAAAAAAAGGGTGTATCTATTTATTTACGACAAATTAAAGATAATATAATCTAACTGCTCTCCCATAATCCTAATATTATACTTCACTTCATTTATATTGAAAAATGTTACTAATATTTCTTAAAAGCACATAACTGAATATACGGGTGCGGCTTCTGCATCCGCAGAGTTCTAAATAAAAATTATATTCAATTTTTTTAACGGATGCAGAAATAAAATAATTAATTTTTAACATCAACATTACATAATAAATAATTAATTTTTAAAGCCGTTGTATTATATTAAACGAATAGTAACATTGTCGCCTGGTTGAATCTGGTTTTTAAGCGAAGCTACAAGTCGGAATGTGATACAGACCCATTAAATTCCTTGGCCTGTTGAAAATCCGTATAAATATCCGTATTGATTTCATACAGATGCGAACATCCGCAGCATCCCTGGTCTGTATTATACAAACACAATAATTGAAATTCATTAAATTATCACAATTTCAGAGTCTTTATTTTCTACATTACAATAACATAAAAGTGATTGCCCATAAACTGAACTACCGTTTAAAAACCTATAAAACCATGAGAAGTAAATTAACTCAACTTTTACTATCAAGGTAAATAAATATAATAAAAACCATATAAAAATCCAATTTAAAGAATCAAAAGATACTGTTAATTGTAGAGTTCTGAACAAAACCGAAACCTTGTTAAAGACCCGCTATTATTTTATTAAGTTTTCAAAAACTGTAATCATTTTCAAAACATTCTCTTATGACACATTTTAATTCATAAAGATTATTAATATTATTTTTATTCATTATTAGCCAACAGATATTTCTATTATCTTGCTTTCTATGTCACTATTTTTAGTCTTAAATAAAAAAAATCATCCATACTTCCGTTCTTCAAGCCAAAAATAGTATATATATCGAAAATTGATATCGAGACCGGGATTTTTAATACTATTTATTAACAGATATATGAATAAAAATTAAGGGAATTAACTGATAACATTTTGAGCAATATTGCTTCCAAGAACTCGGTGTATAATGAATTTAAAAAATTGGGTCAGCTCTATTCCCAAGCTCGTAAAGCCATATGATTTATGTTGTTGAAAGGGAATAAGAACATAAAGCTAAAAAGTGAACTTTTTCTGAAGTCAATATGAATTTCATAATACTTTTTATCTATTTAGCTAACTCTAGGTGTAGATTTCGCTTAGAACGTTATATATGTGTATTTACATTAACAGTTGCATAATATATATTTATACAACTAGTTCGATAAGCAAATACATTATTAAACAATTGGGTATTTTAAAGTCACGAGTAGTAGTAGCGAGTGTTAAAGAACCGTGTATTTACAATGAGGGTTGGTTGTGTTTTAGACACAAGTTTTTGTATTTTTAAATAAATTAACACCAAAATCTATCAGAACTATTGTTTTCTAATTCAAATTTAAAATTTAGTTTCTTTTTCAGTCTATCATTACACGATAGAGTTAGAGAAAACTATAACTTGTTATCTCTCTCTCTCGCTCTCTCTTCAGTTTGAATATTTGTTTTTCATTCCCAAAACCACCTGTTTCAACAATGAATATATCTCATTATTTTATTTCCATTTAAATTTAAATCTAAATCCTTTGTTAAAGACACAAACAGTAATCAGTTTCAATACTGAAATGGCTTCTATATGAAATTGGCGAATTTGGTGAAAATCGTTCACGGAAGTCACACCTTAATAGTAAAGAAAAAGAACACGAACTTTAAAGAATTCTTTGTAGCACTAAAAATACTTCATCAGAACAGAAGAAATGTTTTTTTGTAATATCGATTTTATGTAACATAAATACATAACACAATTTACAATTTTAAAAAATAATTTTGTGCAATTCCGTATAAAAAATAAAACATTTCTGGTTCTGTAACAGTTTACTTTCTGTACGGAGTGCTGAAATAATTCAAAATTTGCACGCAAATTGTCACCAATTTAATGAAAATATATATTGTTGTCAAAACCATTTCGTTGTGAGTATTCTCATCTCATTCTAATAAACACACGGTCTTTCTTATACACATTGAAAATTCTTTTCCATAAGTATAGACGAATACAGAAAAATTCGGTTAATATAATATTGAATGGAAGAGAAAAACACGTCATATTAAGCGGTTGGTCACTATAAGGGGAATCATATTAACAGGATTCTACTGTAATAAAAAAAATCTTTTCTTTTCCTTAAAATTACTTAAAATAACTTATTATAAGTTAATGAACTTTATTGAACGACCAAAAACGTCCCATTATGAGTGTAAAGTTTATCTGCCTCTGTGTCCTAGCGGTTAGCACCCTGGACATCCTCCTCGAGGTCGGGATCAAATCTCGGGCGGATATTATTCTATCGCGAAAAAGTTTCCATTTGTGTATATCAACAACATTGCGAAATAATATTTATAGCGAATTATAAATTAGTAATGGCGCAAACAAATAAATAAAATGGGCGGATTGACTGGATCCGTTTACAACCGGTCTAGGTGGTTAACTGACTACTAATACACTGAAAAACAAACAGTTACGTAAAGTCTAACACTCGTTGGTTGATGTTGAGACTACCCCTAGTTCAGTCGTGAATGTCGTGGGAATGGTTTATTTTATTTTTTATTATTAACCTAATGTAATGGTTAATTAGTATTGATCGGTGGATAGATTTTCAAAGGTTGGAGAACGCTTGAATATCAAGTAATAACCGGATCATTCTGATAGTATTTTGCTGCTACTGTATAATGGATACCAAAATTATCAAAAGGATACTTTTTGTATTGGTGTATGTTTTGTGTAGTTATTAATAATACAATTCAGTCATGGGCCTTGAACAGAATTATCTGTACTTGATATCGATAATATTAACGCAAATAATTTGTGGTCCTGCTATTTAATTGTAAACTGTAAAAATGGCACATGAGGCAATGACGCATTTAATAACAAAACATACTGAGTAGTTGTTTATTTACAAAGTTTGTATGTTTCGTTCTGATTTTCGGAAATGTAATTTAATTAAGTAGAAATAAAGGTAAATGGCTTTCCTTTTTTTGATGAAAAACCTAAAAGATATATTGTTAAACCGTTCTAAAATAATTATGCCGTTCAATCAGAACTGTCTCTGACGTCAATGGTGCGATTCCTTTTCTTGTGCCATATTTTATTCTTAAATTGTGACTGATTTATCATTACTGCCAGGTTTAATTTGATCTTCGGCGAATCGACGATAGTTAGCCTATACTCGTAATTATGGATAAGGCTGTTGCACTTGGTATCCGGAAAACAACAATGGTTCTTTTCAGTTGTTCTGCGCGAATTACCCGTAATTAGTCGCGAATAAACGGCTACAACAGTGTAGCAAGAGCGAGACAGAGAATGATCATCATCACCGAGTGCATTTTGGCACACATTCTTCGAGATGCACACAAACGCAGCGAGTCGAAACCGCATTCGAGATTCTTTTCTACCGTTCTTCGGCGTGCAGAGAACAATATTCCCCGTTAACTTTGTCTCTTCTCTCATCAATGATCTTACGATCATCATCAGCAGCGCACTCGCTCCGTTTACGCAGACTGTTATGAATGGGGATAAGAACGGTATGTTTTCGGCATTGTAGTTGTAAGTTTTGAGCTTTAAGTTTTCTGTAGTGGTAAGCTTATTTGCATTGAAATTTCTGGCACAGTCAGGAAACTACTTTTACAGGTCAGTGAAAGTAGAACACAGACAGAGACCAAGGTGGAATCTCAAATTTTGAGACATTCTTCACTTGTCCTTTGATCGGATTTTTTGGGAAATTCATAAGCTTTTTCTATGCAACAAAAACTGTAAAATTAAATATTATTTATCTTTTTTACCGAATTGAAATGTTTATTTTAGAATTACATAAGCTTTTCAAAATCTGCATTTTAAATCATATCTATAATTGAAGTGAATTCATTAAAAGTTTGATCACCTAAAAACTGTTCTTCCTCTAGCATAAACAATAATCAATTATCATGCAAATCGTATTTAAAAATTCCGATAAAAGTGTGGAAATAAAGATACATAATTAATATTTAATTAGGTGACTTAATCTCAAATGGTTATGAAATGGCAATATAGTTTTCAATGGAATGTTTGGGGCTCTTAAAATTCTTAACGCTTTTGTATATTTTCATTTTTAGTATGGATTAATTGTAAATATTAGACTATCATATGCATTCACTAAATTTATAAAGATAGGATTTAATTTATTGATAATTATGGTATATGTTCTTACCAATGTCGTGTTCGGTTAAGATCATGTGAACAACCCATGATATAACATGGAATCCGTCACGTAATTTTTTAAAAGAATGCCTGGAAAATTCCATCAATGATACTCTTCGCCTTTCAGTCAAGTTGAGCATTTCATATGTAAGAATATGATAAAGACAACAATTTAAAATCAACAGTTAAAAATGACAAACAATTAAAAATATGAAATTTTTAAAATAAACTTTATAGCCAAGCAATTAAAAAATAAGCGTTTGTTTCAAATATTTAAATGTGTTCTAATAACGATATTAATTTCAATAATGAAATGTTTTTGATTCCGAATTTAAAATAATTTATTATATTTGTTTTATTTCATCTCCAAGACTTGGAAAGGTGTTTATTTATAAATTATTTCACCTACCCTTTTAAAATACTTTTTAAATATTAGCTGAAGTTATAAACCAAATTTATCCAAAGCATAGTCATAAGTTTTAATTTATCAATTGGTATCGAAAAGGGCTGGGATTTAAGATAACTGTACATTTACTTACATTAAATACGCTTCTGTAAAGTGGCTAGACCTACACAGCCCTAGTGTGCTGAATGGCAAGTCTATCTGCACCTTTATCCTACTTTACCCATTAGTATACAATTTCAATTCAATAATCAATAGTAAACCAATAGTTTTTTTTTTATAATTTCTTGTAATTGATCAGAATTTAGGCTGTTTTGTGAGAAATTTAATAATTAATAATTAGTATCGGCAAATTAACAGTAAAATAAATATTCCAATTCCAAAAGGGGGTTTACAGTGCAGAGGGAAAACAACCTCACAATTTGTTTCCAGAAGTTGTATAGTTTGAAAATAGGTAACAATTCAAACTAAATGAACCGAAAATTAACACAAACTCGTTCTCTAAAGAATTCTTTAAAGCACTAGTGCTTTTATTTTATTATTAAAAACTGACCTCTGTAAACAAAATTCATTAAATTTTATGAAAATATTGAAGATTTTACTGTTAAATATTTGCGAACTTTGATGAACTATGCCGAATATTGACGAACATTATCCGACACTTTCAAATTACAGTTATGGGTTTTTATATTTAAAAATTCTGTTGCAAATCAACATTTTGTAATGAAATAGAAGCATAAACATCACTGAAAACTATTATTCAAATATTAGTACTTGCACCGAAAACATTCAAAGCGATTATCAAAAAAGTTTCTCTAAAATCAGTGATCGGTGCAATGAAATTAAAGTTTAATAAAATTTCAAAACCGTTACACTGGTTTATTTGAATTTATTTTTAATTAAGGAATGTTCTATTATATTCCCGCATTACGTATTGAGCAACAAAGACAGGTGTAGTATGTGGAATGGAGTAACATATATTTCTATAAAACTTTGAAGAACTTTTAAGATTTTGTGTTAATTTAGTATAAAACATAAAATTTTGTATAAAACACCGTCGATAAACATTATTAAATACTCGGGCCTTCTTAAAGGCACTCGATACTCTCGTGATTTTAAACAACCCTTGTATTTAATAATGCCTTGCCTTATCTTATCGGCCTTGTTGTATAAATGACTATTTCCTTTTCCCATTCTACGTTCATCCTTCTCAAGATCGTTGAATAGAAACATTTTATTGGAAAACTTGATTGATAGCAACAATTTAGTTAGGGACAGAATTGTGATAGGAAGGGAGAGTCAGGGCGATACACGAGAAGGGACATATTGCTGCCTACCATACCTCAGTATTATGTCAACTAATATCGTTACAATTATCTTAATCATATATTTAGATATATAGTGCAAGAATAAAAATAATGTAAATAAATTTCGTTTGATTTCTAATACTGCTCCATAAAAATCTATTAAAATCGCGATCTTCACTTTCTTCAAATGATTAAACATTTGTCATCAATTTCGATTACTGTACTTGATTAGTTTCGCCCAGAAATAAACGCGAAGATCTCTCTCAAAGCTGGGGGCATCATCATAAAAAATTAACGTTATATTTAAAAAAAATTGCAAACGGTGTATGCAAAAATCGGAAATCGGGAAAAGAGAGGCCCCAAATATGAATGGAAGAATGTGTGGTGTGGTGTGATGTGATGTGGAGAAAGAAGAAATGTGCGGGGGAAATGTGAGTGTGCAAAAATTCCCCAGTTTGGCTAATAGTGCAGATAGTTCGGTATTTGTGCAAAAGTTAATGTGTGTTGAGAATGGAGAAGAACTTGGATGATGACTGTCGTTTTTTGTGTTGCCTTATTGTTGGTGGTGGATCAGCAGAGGAGGAGGTAAGAAAGAAAAGCAAAGAAGCGCGAAGAGTAGAAGAAAAGGGGGGCTTGAAATCTCTCTTCTCAAAAAACCACATACACACATGTGTGTGCTTGATAGTAGCTGTTCTTCAGCATCACCATCAAATTCTTACAATAATAATAAAAGCGATCTTCGAGTTACGGGGATTTGGAAGAAGAAATGAAGAGAGAAAGAGCTGGAGCGAGAGAAAAGAACATACAACAGGTAAATGGAGCCTCGTTTGCACCTATATCACGTTTGCCTCCACCAAAGTACATACCATACCTACATTTTACAATTAACTTTGACCGCATAAACACGTGTTCCGTGGCGCTCGGTGCTTCTATTGTTGAAATACCCAAGTTCAAGGATCGATTGAGTTTTCGATCAGAATACCGAAAAAACTATCTTTTCAGTTCAAAAATAGGTAAATAAATCTAAAAAGAGGATTAAAAGTGGAATCAAGTGATAACTGGTGGTCAATTTGATGATTAAAATACGATAGATCTTCGATAAAAAGAAAAGTCTTAAAATAAGCCCAGAAAATTTTTCCAAAAAACCATAAGATCATTATTTATTTTTCTCTAAAAACTGTGTTATCTCAACTTTGGTGCTTCTGAGGCTGGATGGCCAGCAGAAAGACGAGTTCTTAAAAAACTGTGTGTCTCGATGTGTGTGCCTGGAATGCGTTTATAAGTGCGTGGCTGAGTGTTTGTGTGTTACAGTTCTGATTCTCTCTCTTATTCCGTGGTTCTGAATTGGAAAATGATACACGGAAAAAAAGAAGTTGACCATCATCAAAAAGCGCGTCTAAATGGAGAAGAAGCCGGTTGAAAAAATAGGATATTAGAATCAGATATTCACAGCGAGAGAACAAGACAGTAAAAGACGTGTTTTAGGCCTCATTAGGAGGAGTAAATCGAGTTGGAGGAGGAAAAAATAGATCATCAAGACAAGATGCGGCTTGAATAATAAGAAGCCGACTATTGTTATTAGTGTGTCTTGTGTGTGAAAATAATCTCTTGGCAAATCGCTTTTTCCCCGCACATTTCAATTTTAATTCACAATATAGAACGTAATTTGCTTTTAGAATTTGCAAGCGCAAGATCGAGTCAAAATGGAGTGCGTGATCGCGAGGGAATGATCTAAAAAGCGGGGCATTGTAAACGATAAAAATCCAAAAGTGATTTTTTCGTTGAAATTTTCAATTTAATTCTAAATTAATAGACTATTTTAATCGGATTTTTTGTAATAAATTTTAAATAGAGAAACACTTGTTCAAATCTGCAAACTTGAATCGCTGTTAAAGTGTGAGAAACTCTTGCAGAATTGAGATGAGGCAGAAAAAAGAACCCTCGAAAAAAGCTTCATCATACTATACTTCTGAATGGCCGCGCGGAGAGGAGGCATAAAAACCAGTGTTCTTCTGGCCAAATTGTATATATTCATGACCATGTGTGAGAATAATCGCGGTCGCTTTTTCCCCTCTGTGATCAATCACACGCCATCCATCCAGAAGTCTTTTTTTCGGTCGCTCGTTTTTGCGCTTTTGAAGAATTTTGGCGAGCTTTTTTCCTCGCGCTCGGTGGTTCTCGTTTCTGTTGTATTTGGCAATAGTCGTGTGTCCCCACAGACAATTTGGCGCTCTTCTAATACACCTGCCCACAATTTAACTTTATTAATTGGCAACTGGTTGTAGGTTTTTTTCTCTTCTACATAGTATTTTTGCCTCGTTGTTGTATCATTTTTGCAAAAGAAGAATTCAGAAGAACTAAAACTCAACCTTTTTAATTGGCGATCGGAATTATTAACCCAGTCCATACACACAATCCAGTGACAATCTATCGTCCATCAGATTGATCTATCTCAAATTGACCACCAGATAAATATGAGTAAAAGAACCAGTGAAACAGTGAACCGTCTTTTCTAGAAGTGGTGATTTTCGTTTCAAACAATTTGCGGTTTTTAATTGGCATAGGAGTGGCCTGTCCCTCTGTTAACACCTGTATTTCTGTGTGGATAACTCTCTTGGATAACTCTCAGTAACGCAGGTCAGACATAGTCCAAGGCCAGAACCAGAATCCAGTCCAGTCCGCAGAGCCCTGGACCGAAAAACCGCTTTTGAGGATTAATTTGCAACTGCTTCAGAAATCGGTGAGTGATGATGTAATTTTATTGCACTTTTAGAGCAGAACAGGTTAATGAGATTTATAGATGATTATAGATTTATGGAAATAAAAGTATCAATTTTCAAATTTAAGATACAAGTTTGGAATTCTTTTCATTTTAATAAATCAAAGCTTAAAAATGATTATTTTAGTTAACAAATTTAATTGAAATCACTCACCACTTACACGGGAAGACGATACGAGATGTCTTTTTTTGCGGAATTTGCTGAAATTCTAATTATGTTCGTACGAGAAACCAATACCATTTCATAAATAATGTTTTTAAATTATAATTTCTTTAACAATTAAATTTAAAGACTCACTAACCCATATAAAAAGACAAGTCGAGAAGAGATCCCGTCTTTTTAATATGGCCCGATTATAGTCATTGAAAAGATGAATTAGATTCACACAGGACGGAAGTCGGGACGGCGAGCCCCAAGTGTTTGGAACTTATTTGGGTTAATTTCCTATAATAATAAGTTAATTTACGAATTACTAATTCTGTGAATTAACACATTTGAGTTCGTTTTTCTTCTAAACACTTGATAATTAGTAAAACACAGGTCATGTATAATTGTCATAATTAATTTTTTACTCACCATATTAGCATATAAAAAGTTCCATTTCCAAATTATTCAAGCAATTAGCACAGCATTTGATTGGCAGACTAATGCTTTAGAACAGCTGTTTTATGTAATTTTTACGAAAAAAAGTCAAAAGTCTTATTCGAAATTATCAAAAAAAAACAAAAAATACACAATGCTATTAGTTTAATAATTTGATATAACTAGCCTTATAAAATGTTAAGTACTTTTCCTAAGAATAGCAATTTATTTTAAAAATAATAAAGATCCAGATCATTTGTAGGTCCACTAGAAAAACTGACAATGATCATTCTTTGATTTTGAATACAATTAAAAGATCATCTAAAAACAATACTTTAAAGAGAAAGCAACAAATTGAAAATTCAATTACCTATTAAGATGTCATTTTTAATAATGAATAATAGAAGCTATTTTGATATATTTGGAAATTTTTAATCACAAACATATATTGATCAGAACTGTTTTATTATTTTACTTGAATTGGGTCATTTGTTCTGAACCGACATATTTCTAAATAATGGGACAACCATTGGCTATCTCTAGTAGAAACTAACTCAAGTTTAAATTATAAGATTTTGTAGTTTTGCAATATATTGTTTTATTCATTCTTTAAAGAATCATTTCATTGTATTTTATGTTTCCTTATTAAGTTTTTAAATTAATTCGTTTCAAAGTGTCAAAACGTATTTCACGTGGCAGCTTAAAATATAAGGTATCTAAACTGCATTAAAATAGACATTAAGATATTTCAAATCTATAATAGTGTACGTTTGAAAGACCACTTTTGGCTTCAGACAAAGAGCAGAACCATGTTCATTATTGGAAATGAATTGGGTAAATTATTGCTATATGTTAATCTCTAACTGTGCTAGAGAACTTTTGAAATATTCTGTTAAAGGTCTTATCAGTGATTAGATAATTAAGAATTTTGTATAAAGGTGTGCCCAAGTTTTTTGTTGGAAATTTCCACCGGAAAGTTCTCACTATATTGAGATTAAGTGGTACTATTTACGTTAAACATAATATTTTCTTACATTAACAACGAACTTTAAACCCAAACAACGATTCAAAACAAGATGTTCCCAACGTGTTAAATACAAGGTTTTAATAAATTTTAAAACAAGAGTAAACCCTTTCTTCTTCGACGACGACTCAACCACCGCTACCGGTCTAGGTCTAACCAATTGGTTTTACTTAGTCAAAGTTTTTGAAATGCTCTATTTAGTCATTTGTCAATCTTTCACAATTGACTATTCAATACCATTTCTATAGATCATTATTGGTTATGATGTGATTAGCACCATAAACTGATAATTCTATATGGAAGTACTATTACAATTCACTTGTTTTTGCCAGAGAATCAGAACACGCATACTACGAAGAAGACCATCCTTATCATAATTTTCATCTGTATCCATTCTTTGAATAGCAGTAAATTATTACTATTATAGAAAGACCCGGTTTATTCCTTTACTAACTTATGTTGTACCATAATATATATTAAACATATATTATTTTGGAGTTACAAAATCAACTGATAAATCTTCATTCAGCTTAATAATCAGAAATCCTTTTCGAATTAAAATTATTTGCTCCAATGTAAAAAAAGGTGAACAAAAATTAAGGAAAAAATAGCATTTCGATGTTTGATTGCAAACATTTATTTAATTATTTATATAAAATATAAACATCCTTCATTTTTATCTTCATTATGATCGAAGTGCTTGAATTTGATCAAACGTGGCGTTCGATTTAGAGCCAGAGACACTGTACGTAATAGTTATTTAAACAACTAGGTCAATATGATAAGGCATTAAACGTTCTCCAGCTAGAAGCACAGCTTGCTAAATTCATACAAAAAAGACAGTTTGCTTTGTTTTCAACTTTGTTGTAAACTGCGTCAGCTTTAAATATATTGTGTATTACCAAATTGACACGTTCGCCACATAGTGAAATTTTTTTGAACTTCTTGAAATAAATTTAAAATGGAAAATTTTAGCACTATTATTAAACACTAAGTCTCATTAGAGTTTCTGACGTAACGAATATTGTAATAATGGTCCGTTTGTCTACTACTGCCTATCGATCGTGGTTTATACAAAATATTATGCAATTTAAAATAAATTAACACAAAAATCTAAGAAAATCATCGGTGTTTACAATTCAATTTTAAAATATATTTCTTTTTTACAATCTTTCGGAGTGATAGAGAAAGAATTATATCTTACCTCCCTTTCTTGCACATAATTTAAGTAGTCATAATTCAAAGAGGTTTGATATTTGTTTTTTTTAAATATCCCGACTAATTTAAAACCATCTGTTAATACAGTTAAATTAAATTCAAAAATTTCATGTAGATCACACCTTTTACTTATTAAAGGTAAACAGTAATGCTTTAAAGAATTCTTTAAATCACTTGTATTATATAAACGTCTTTGTTAAAAAAAATTATCCATAATATCAATTTTATGCAACAAAAATGCAAAATGGTAAAATTACAATACAACCAGTATTGAATAATATTTGTTTTTTAAAGCAATTTATTAAATTTATCAAATTTATTCTTTTCAACACCACAAATTTGTCAATAATCAATCGTACAGCATCTTGACCTTTGAGGTCGTTTCATTGGCTCTCATCTCATAGAGCAGCATTGTCAGGTCTATTAGTGCAGTTTTTACTGCAATCTCTTTATCTCTGAAGAAGCCAGACAACGAGCTTGTGGGGAGCAGCAGCACAAGAAGAGCACAAAGTGGCGGCATTGGCCATCAAGAGCAGTCAGTCGTCGATCGTCGCCATGACAAATTTCCGCGGTAAATTGACTGGAATGTCCTGGATTGTGTATTAAATAAATAATAAATAGAAGAGGGAAAAAATTAAAGAAGAAGATGGGGAACAGGGCAGAAAAATAGTCTCGGAATGCGATAATAATTCCGTACATTTCCAATAATCACACAATTCGCAATTTTTGCAAAATAGTGAATAAAAGTCTCTCTCACTTTACGCGGAGAAAAGTGGAGAGGAATGTAATGGACTGGTGTTGATGGTGGTGCGAAGACGACGACGACTGACTGGACGGGACTGGAGAAGAGATTGAAGACCTGAAGAAGAAGACGAGGCACAAAAACAAAGCCCCGTTACATCATAAAACGATGATTCGAAAATGGGATTTGATTAACATTGGAGTTAGTTTTTTTGCGCGCGCGCTCAAGCACCGATTCTTCTCCAACTTGTTGCTACCAGATCTCTGGAATTACAATTTTTTTTGTTCTCTCAAATATCCATCTATTAGATATATAGAAATGTGTATAAGTTTTCCATAAACGAGTGTTTTGTGCGAATGACGGTGCTCGAGAGAAGCGCTACAAAATCACATTAATTCTTGCACTTAATTTTCCAGGAAATTTTGTCTGCAATGTGTAATATGTTACACACACACATATGTAATCATACTTATGAAATATAAATTATAAATATTTATTTATTATTTCATCAATTGATAATATAGTGAGAGAGAGAGAAAGAGGAAATTATGAATGAAGAAAAACGAGAAAAAGGAATTCTTCTTGGCTAGAAATGGTTAGGCATTTTTCGAGATTGAGACTCAAAGATCGGTCAGGTGAGCGATTTATGGCCGATTCCCAGTCCAAGATACAAGTCCCTCATAATTTTTACAGTTTTTCGATCGATTTATATGTGGGATCCGAAGAAAAGACTGCACAAATAGCTCGACACTTTATGGCCTAAAGTCTATCGATAAGAGGTGAAAAAAACGAAGAAAAACATCGACAAATGGCTAAAATAATCTTAACTTTAGTCGAGAACAAACCCACTTTTATTGAACAGAAAACCACTAATCTGAGTCTCGTCGTCTGGGTAGGGCTTTCTTTTGTCTCTCTCTGTCCTCTAAAACCAAACACAGTTTTGTCCAGGCCAAATGTTGTTTATGGTCAAGCATTTTCTATACAAGATTAAGCCTATTTCGAGATTATTCCAATATTGGCCCATAAAACGACACTCTTGCTTACGGAAATAGCATTGAATCGGCACAAAACATCATAGAAACCGTTAGATATGAGAATATTTTATGTTTTAATCCCAAAGAAAGCATATGACACACAAAATTCAAATGTTCTTGATAGTTTTGGAAAAATAAAGGGTGTTCCATAATTAACGCAACTTTTGGATTTGTTTCAAAATGGAGATTTAAATCTGTAGCTCTTAATTCGTTAGGTGAATCCTAAAGTTTGTATATTGGTTAGGGCAGGGGTTCCCAATCTTTTCAACCCACGACGTCCTTAAACAAGTAAAATTTAGCCAAGGCGCCCCTATATGATAAATCACGTTGGTGATAGCAAAAATACAGCTTATGCTAGGTAGATAGGAACAAATAGTAATACTAATATAATATAAAACCGAGTTTCTTTATTAAAAAAAATCTTTCTTGCTCATACAGCAAGACCGTATGTTCAGCTCTCATGTCAGTTGGTATTTGAGCTTCTCAGTTATGACTGGGATTCTTCTTATACGGGTTAGATGACGAGGAGACTCACGGCGCCTCAGGGCATCGGGGCGCACAGTTTGAGAAACCCTGGGTTAGGGTTTTGTATGGTATAACGCATCAGACAAATTGGAATAGCTGCCAGGATAATCCGTGTAATCATATCTTTTTCATGAAATTTTTCAAGACAAATTGGCACAGTTGCGACCATATTATCCTTGATAACTTGAGGAATTCCTTTTTTGAGGTTTTGATTCGATTGTGAGGTATTAGAAAAGACTTTATCAACTATTCGTTTTTAAGAAATGAAGTGTGAAGGTCTTTAAATTGTAAAAGTTTGATTATTTTAGGCTATTTTGGTCTAAATCCTTTAATCAGCAAAAGGAGGTTCTTGTAAATTTTCATTGAATAATGATTATTAAATTCCATGAATGATGGAAAGATCAAGATAACTTCTTTCATATACTTCTTAATTAAAATAAAAGTAAATTTGAAAGTTCATTTCTCTTTTAAAACACTTAAACTTAATTTTAGAAACACATAAAATCTATTTTTGGAAAACAATTTCGAGGTATTTTTAATAGGAACTAAATTTGTACTAATTTTAAGGAATTCCCATCAGGCAGCATCGTCGGAAACATATAAAGCTTTAATAGCTTCTGGTTTGTTTTTCCCCAAAAGTTTTATTGTCTTTTACAATCACCATTTTCAGATAAATTAATGAAGATAAAATTGCTTACTAAGAGAAAAGTAGATGACAACAATGTAGCAAATTTTATTAGTGTGAGATTTGATGAAAAAATCTCATCTGTTCTCCACATATATAATACAGTCTGACTTAAGGTTATAGCCCAACCCGTTTATCGTTGACATATATGGAACAAAAAAATTTATCTTCATATTTATAAAAAGAAAATTTCTAATCTATTACAAGACTATGTCGTAGAAGATTTGCAAATACTTGAATCAATTATGCGAAAATACAAAAAAGCGAAAAAAACACACATTCCGCATAAGTCAGCGTTATAACATTGCACTCTCTTTTCTCCTCTGTGTTACTTTTTTTTAAAAACAATCTGTTGGTGATTATTAGTATCCGAAATATATCCCAGATTTAAAAAAAAAACAGAAAAAATAGTGGTAAACCTTATCGAAAAACAACGTAAACAAATAATAATATTAAAATTATATTTGTACATGAAACCAATTCAAATAAATGGATTTTAATTAAAATTTTGGTAAAACTCAAATTTTAAGAAGGTCATCTTCCGGATCCTGTTAAAAACGTATTTTAATGAAAAAAATTTCCATTTTAAATTTAATTCACTTGTCAAAGTGAGTCAATACAGTAAAAACGAACATAAGGTTTTACTGAGTCTGACTGTGTGGCTTACACAGTGGACGCAGTAAAACAGTCAGCTTTTGTATGAATTTAGCAGTCTGTGCTTCTACTTGGCGCAGCACAAGTATAATAGTTGTGCTACAAGGGTGAGCCGTTTTAAAAATCGGTTTTTACACTCAAACAGGATATAAATTTTTTGGTATTTCCCTAAAAAAATTCATATCAAATTAATTTTAAAAAATTTGGTCCTGACACCGGTTTCTATTTGAACGATATTTGGACAGTTTTAAGGGCAATTCTAAATGGATAACGAAAAGCATATGTTTCGATATGAAAGTGCAAAATAATTTTTGAATTGAAATAAAATAATGATCAGTATCGAAAACTGGGCTCATTGTGCTTCATGGATGATTTTATGGCTACAATAGGACACCTAATAAAGTCACAATTTCAGATAATATTTTTTGACATAGCGGGTTTTAGGCTATTACACTCCGTAGCCAACGAACGGCTCGACGTATTTAAGCCAAACCATATTGAAATAAACATTATTAAATTCCCTTCAAATCGTCCATGCATAATATTGGAATAGGAGTGCTAGCTCTTATTCATTCGGGGTATGAAATTACTCGATCAATATCAAAATTTGTAAATTCTTTTTAAAGAATAATCAAATCAACAGGTTATTTATTTTTATCATTAAAATGGCGCTTTCAAAGTTAATTTGATTATTAAATTGCAATCATATCTTTAAAGGTTCGAATGTACAGAATCCCTAAGATTTGCCCTCAATAAAAACGAGCAGTTATCCGATTTTGATTTGGAAAGAGAATAGTTTGAATATTTTCTTTAGAAATTTAATTACGCTTAATATCAATTCGCTATTTGTCGATAATATTGGCAAATTAAAATTGTAGAAACATTTTTGCATCATTGATTACGAAAGAATTTCAAATTCGAGGTAAAAATTAAATTTCTAAATTTCTCTGAGCCAAAGAGCATTTGGTCGCCAATTAAAATGTCTAGAAAAGAGAATACTTTTAATGGCGACCGTTTGACGTAAATTTAATTTCTTTGACACTCTAAAATTCAATGAAAGTTGAGTGTGTGCAAGACTGCAGAAAATGTGTGACAGTTTTCTAAAAAAACTTTTAGAAATGGCAGCAGCCAAATAAACTGTAAATTTAGACAATTCCGAGAGTGGAAAAGCCCCCGCTTCAGAGAGTCTCGAGAGAGTAAATTAATGGATATTCTAATAATCTAATCAATTTATACTGTCATTCCGAAAAATTGAACAAGAAAAAGAGATGTGAGAAAGTCGAAGAAAGTTGTAGAATTTGAGCGTCGGAGTGTGGAATTTTAAAATGTTTCCAGCTTCATTTAATTATATAGAAGAAGGAGAGAGAGAGAGGGAGAAGAGTGTTGAGATAAAGCTTTCGCTGGAAGAGAAGTATTGCATTCTAAGCGCTGATAACAGTGGATAAATTAAGTGGATCTATTCGATTGTACCGGTTCTACTTTTTTCTCCAAAATCTTCTTTATTTAAACATTTGTTAATTTATTAATCAATTATGGCACCTCATGAATTCCCTTGTTAGTCTTATCAATTTAATTGTGCATTTTGTAGCAGTAAATAAATAATTAGAGTTGAAATTAATATTATTTATGTATATGAGTTTGTAATAAATAAAAAAATAATAATCTCAAATTACATTCAAAATTTGGGGAATATGTAATATACATAAAACTGTTATTTAACAATCATTAATCATTTTAATTTTTATTACCGATCTATTTGAATAGTATTTGTAATGCTATCTTATTGGGGAATATTGTATTGTTCCGCTACTTTTTGATTAAATTTGATTAATTCTTCTTAAAAAAAACATTCGAAAGCACTTGAATTCTATTATTTATAGCAGGGGTTCCCAAACTGTGCCATGGAATGTATGTAGAAGCGCCGAGGGTTGAAAAAGTTTGGGAACACCTGATTTGTAGAAAATTATATTTAAACACAATTAAATACCTTCAATTCTTTGGTATTGATAGGTTGGGCACAGAAACCGCTCAGGGATTATAGATAATAATTATAAGATAATTGATTGCCTGTCTATAACAATTTCTGGTCCTAGCTAACTTGTTATGGATAAGGTATTTTAATATAATTAATCCTTTGCGAACGATTAAAATGGTATAGGATAGAATTGGAAAGAATAAAAGTGTTTTTTGAACCGCCAATCAGCACCGCGCACTAGGGCAGTATTAATCTGGACATTTTAGAGGAAAGGTTCATGTTAGTAATATGGACATTTAGTATTAATTATCGCTCACTAATTTAATACTATACTATAAAATATATCTATTATCAACGACCGATGCAATGCTCTTATTTTTAACACCATCAATTTAATCCATGCGGAAATTCTAGTGGATTATAGTGCATAAGATTAGTTATTTTTATAAATCTTAGATAATTTTTTATTAAGGTCAGTTAAATTTGATTAAAAGAAGAAATAAAAAAAATCAGGAAATGGTCAAGATTGCACTAAGTAAAGGTGTTAATTTATATATTTTTGGAGTGGTTTAAAGATAATCAATGAATCTATTATTGAGACATTGATGAACATTTGGATATGTAGAAAACTTCAGTGACATTTTAGAAGACGTTTATAAATAAAATATTTAAAAGCCAGAAATGCTATTTTAAATATTTAATTCTTTAATTATGAATCATAATAAAATGGTAGTAAATTATTATTGTCAAAAAGGTTTTTTAAGGTTTTTTTATGTTATATAAAATAAGAGTGTTCGGATTGGCAAAATGAGAGATAAGAGCAAAATACTGCGCCACCTGGGGGCAAAGTTTAAAGCAGGCTAAGGCCTGATCGGGGTTGTAACGCCAGGAAAGAAATTATTTATAATTGTTACTTTAGGTGCGGTCCGACAAAAAAATTTAAATTGGAATTAACCTTTTGGTTAAAAATGTTGCTCATCCCTGGGATAAACGATAGATACTATTATATATAAAGCATTTTGTTATCATGAAATTACTTTATTTTGTAGAAATGTCTTAAAGACGATGTCCAATGAAAAAATCTCGTTTAGACTGAGGCACTCGAGTGCGTTACTACTTCAAGACGGATACAATATATTATCAAAATTTTCACTCTCTAAAATCCTAAAAATACACCTACTCTAAGCTTTAATAACCTTAAATGCGATTTTCATAAAAAAAAACTATATTGGGTCACACTCTTGCATAGGACTGTCTCAAATAATAAGACAAAAACGTAAAGCACAATTTATGAACTCAAGTAGTCCTTCGACCACTTTGTCGTAAAAATAATTTTAATAATTTCATTGATTTATTACTTTTACGATATTATTATTTGTTTTATTATATACACGATGTCTAGTGTTTTTATGAAATTCTTTTATCACGAGTGCATAAATTATTATTAAAGTGTGAATACCGTGAACATTGTTCGGTTTATCAAACGTAATCTTACTTTTCAAGACAGAAAAATTTTTGACTTAACGTTATTTTTTTAATAACTGTAACTATTTTGTAAAAGATTTATTAAAACAACAGATAGTTTTGCAAAAAATTATTTAGATAACTATTATCAAAAACCCTACATTCAAGCAAGATCCCTAGTGCTTATTTCTGTGTTTCTTATCGATCTTGTGGTATAACAAACCGTCAAAGTTTATTACAGTTAGAAAAACAAAACCATTAATATGTCAATGCACTCTTTAATTGACTGTCAAAACTGTTTTCCATTAAAATCACACCACCCATTTAATGGGTGGTCTAATTCACTGGGTCCAATACCGATCATAACGATTGTGCGAATGACTTCGGATGATTAAGTGTGGCTGGAGTATCATATTTTATTTTGGATTGTAAGACAATGAGAAATTATCGAAATCAGAACGAACAATTCCGTAATTACTGCGATCTTTATTGCACATTATGTTATAATGAGACTTCCGGTCTGATGAGCATTTGGGCAGCGGAGTACAGTTTACTTTACCACAGTCATGTGTGGCTTTTTTCTCTCTTCTTTAGAAGAAAAAAAAAACAGCATTAAGAAGAAGAACAAAACAGATCGTAATCAGAACGTAGACTAAGTAGCCACTGAACTGCGACAGAAGCCAAGCAAAAAAGCACAGCCTTCTGCAATCACAACAACAAGAATGTAGAAAAAGAAAAAAGAACCTCTAATTGCTGACCAGATTTATCTCTCAATTTGGCTCTTGAGACTTTCTCTACATCTCCCTCTATCTCGCTACCTCCCCTCAGTCTAATTGAGTTGTTAAAATTTATGATTCCATTCACAGAATTGCATCTCCTCGATGCAGACAATCCATCAAAGCAACCTTCGCCAATCACCGGAAAATGTGCGTATAAATTCGCCATTAATAAGCATAGTGCCAATATTTCTTTTGCCCATTACTCGTGTGGATACAATTTAAGCGTTTATGAATGGGAAAATGGATTTTATGGCCCCCATAAATTCCCATTAAAGTCGACTGGAATCGTTTGCTGCACGGAGGCTCTAGACTAGACTCTAGAATGAGCCTAGTACTATGTCTACCAATCAACAACTCTTCGTTTGTCTTGTCGTAGTTGATTTGAGGAGGCCTCCAGTGGAAATTTAACTAGCTCAGTCCATTCAATGATTATCCAGCGAAAGGATTTATTCCCAGTTATTACTTGTTTATGAATAGTAGTTTGATTTAGGGTTCTTTGCAATTAAAATATATTTAAGTAGTTTAGTGTTTTGTTGATATATAAAGATACATTTGTGTGGGCAATTATTCTTAGTTTTAATCAGAATTTAATCACCCATCCAATAGAATGAAGGAACGTTGTATAACCGTAATGTACTCCTAAAAAATAAAGTTTTCCCTTTCAATTCCTGTACGGAACATGGGGGGTCGCAACCTCAACCAACGGGTTTTGCGACATTTCGGTGACTATTTGTTTTCAGTGTATTATTAGTCAATTAATAGCACCTAGACCAGTTGAAAAAGGACCCAGTCAATCCTATCCGCCCAGGGATCGAACCCTTGACTCCGAAGAGGCAGCCGGATGCGTTAACACATCGGCCACAAGACAGATCCTAAAAAATAAAACCCTCTGGATATTGTTTAGAAAACGAGAAATGAAATTGGCTTAGAAATTAATTAATTTTGCAAATGTAACAAAATCTCAAATTAAAAAATAATCCTACCTAGCTATATCAAAAGATAACAACCTCTAGTTAAAATCCTATTTAGAAAGTTCCATTAAAAAATTTGATAAGGGATGAAATGTCTACTTCTGTTCTATGTAGAAGTTATTTATTTTGAGTTCTTTGGAGGTCATAAGCTGTTTCTAAACTGTTTTATCAATATTTTATAAAATATTTATCCTCAGCGTTGGTCATACATATTTCGATTAAAAAAATATTCAAGTCAAGTCTCTTGGTCGTCTTGGAATATTAATAATTAGGTGTTGTATCTCATATTAAACTTACATGGTTTACATGTTAATCCTTTTGGTTTTCAGTATATTACCAATAATTTGGAGTAAATTTTTAAAATAAGACTATAATTTTTAGCACCTAATTTATTAGAAATGCTTTCAATGTTCTAAACTGCCATAAGTAAGGAAGGGTTTTGTTTGAACCCAAAAAGTTTTTATTATTATTAAACTGATCGTTGGCAATTTATTGTAAAAATCTGTTTTATGATTTAAAAAACTCCATAAAAATCAATAAATAATAATGAAAGATGAATTAAAAAAATTTTTATTAACATAAAAATAAGTTTTCAAAACATTTCAGTTTTAAATAAAGTTAATGTCTTTTTATTAACAAGAAATTTATTTTTTAATGTCACAAAAGTAGTGCTTAATAGTTTCTATTTTTTTTAAATATTATAATACCATAATGATTTTGCTGATACCCACTAAAGTGCTTGAACAGTCGAATTGTGGACTGCAACCGGCCAGTGCGTTTCTAAGCAGAGAAATGATACCTAATCGCCTGAAAAGGAGATTGATACAACTTAAGTTCGTCGAAATTTGTATGATCTACATCGATTAACTAGGATAGATTGAAAGGATAACAGGACTTGATTATATTGAATCTTTTGACAGTCTTGACGCAGAGTTAGAGAAGAAAATGACTCCATTTGGCGAAGAATGTTGCTAAGACTTGAACGGCCGAATTAAGACTACGAATTGATGCTCCATCTTCTATATTCTTTAGACATAAACCATTACGACTATTTTTAGCATTTATTCTTAAAAAAGACGTACGGTAAACTGCGTTAGATATACGAGCTTATAGCTTTTTGCAGAACTTCAGAAAATTAATTTTTGCTTTTAATTTTATACGTGTTAAACATTTAGAAAACTATGGTATATAGAGATTTGAGATGGAAATGTTGATAAATTAATTTATAAAAAATACTCAAAAACATTGTCCATACACCTGTTTTTATAGACTTATTGACCTGCCCTCGTATCATGTGAAAAATTTAAAAAAAATCCAATTCTAAAATGAATAATTGTAATTTTTTCCCATGAAAGAAAAGGAAAATTACAAGAAAGTAGTTAAATACAACGATCTAATTTTAAAGTTTTGAACTTAATGGCCAATCTTATCATCTTAATTGGAATTATGATATTACTTAATGTTACATTCACCGGGTTTCTGTCATTGCGTGCGTTCAGCTCTTTCGTTTCCCAGAGTTATCAAAAACAATTATTCTTACTTTTAAATCCAATTGTCTCACTTATAACCAATCATCATTATTGCTACTGATTAAAAATGTATCGGATTGTAGCATTCCAACCGATTAGCGTGCTTTAATCTGGTGACAGCCGCATTAATTGCGATTTATTCATAAAATTCCGTGAAAAGGTTTAATTGGAAATGGATCAATAGCCCGTCTCTTCAATCTCGTAACATAGTAGAGGTGCTAATTAACACATGATACTGTTATTTACGATTTCACATGTATAATGACAAGTTATTATTCCACGATTACGATCAATTCAATTAGCGGTTTGATGGAGACGGATAATTATGTAAATTGATCTGCCATTAGACGAATTTCCACCCCAAATCTTGGACAGAGTTCCGTAAAGCTGGAGAAAGTTTCCCCAGTTCCGTTAAAATTCTAATTCCGGGGAGACTTTAGAAGAACAAAAACCGGAGACTAATTGAATATCTGTTTCGACTGTTGATGATGATTCCATTCGAGGAAAAGAGGCAACAAAAACTGAGACGTGTGAACGATATTCAATTTTCTAAAAATTCGGCACAAATCAATTGAAAAAGTATTCAGTTCAAGTGCGGTTATTGAATTCGCAAGTCGACAAAATTACACAAAACACGCATATGTTGTGTGCTGTTTTGTGTAACAGTTTCTTCTTTCTTTGGCTGCCTTTTTTTGCGGTGATGCTCTTTTTTGCGCGCGCTGTTTGTTTTAAACGGAGAGAAACGGACAGAGGGGGAAGAGATCACAACTAAAAAGTACAGGTTTCGTGCTCGACTCACTTTCTATGGCCGTGGCCGCCCGTTCTAATTGAGAATCTCTATTAACATCTGACCACCGACCAAAACAACAACTATACTCATTCCAAGTCAGCTGTAATAAGACCAAAACTGTATAAATTTCAAATTTTAGACCAATGACACAGTGATCTTTATTTCATTTAATTAGAAATCTATTATTTAGTTTAGTTTTGTTCAGTTTGATGTTTAAATTGATCACATGAATTTTAATTTAAAATTATTCATATTAGTTTTAAAACAATTTTTAATTCAAAATAATATATAAACCAATTAGTCGAATTTGAATAACCGATCCAAATTCCAATATTCTAGATAATAAATCCGAATTGACTGAAGTCAATAATAAATCTTACATTCTATTCTCATCTACAATTTTAAGTTTAATAACAAATTAAAATACAGTAAAATCCCGTTTATCCGAGCGCCGATGATCGGACTCTCTGTGTTATCCGAGGAATTAGTGTTATATCATTGAGTCGTATTATTAGAGATATACGTTTGGATGATACGAAGTTCGCCTTATCCTAGTTATCGATTATCCGAGAGACCTGCTCGCATTAACCCTTAATTTTAAGCACGCTATATTTGAGTGATAATATAATAATAATAGTAGGTCAAAGCATTTTATAAAACCATTTTTAATGAAATATACTAAAGCAACCTTGAAAATTTCTTCGAATTCGTACTTCTGAAAATTTACTTTAATTAAGGTAAATTTCTCAATTATAAAAAGACTCTATAGTATTTCCAATATCAGAGTAGGGATAAAACACCCTCATAACATATTGCCATTATTTTGTGTAACAAGAAAATGGTTTTGGGAATGCCAAATTACTGCATCGTATAAATAATTTGGAATCACTTTAAAGTATCCAGACCTTTACTGCCCCCGTGTGGGGGTTTCAATGGCACTATTATCATATTTAAAAAAATACCCTTCAAAGACATGTCCATAATCATTATCTTGAAAGGTCCTTAGGCACATCGATAGCAACAACCTAAATAGGATTAGATTGTTGTAAGAAAAAAAAAATTACTAGGGTGTAGCCAACATGTCAATATTAAAGCTAAACCCTGTAGAAAGACAACGTAAAGAAATAATAATATTAAAATGATATTTGTACACAAAACCAATACAAATGCAAGATGGCGAACGTCTCAATTTGGTAATTTCCAGACACAATACATTTAAAGCAGTTAGTTGAAAACAGAGTTTGAAAGAGAGGATGAAACAAAGCAAGCTGTTCTTTTTTGTATGAATTTAGCTTGCTGCCTTTCTAGGTGGCGCGCGTCGATTATTTCACATCGAAAACTGGTTTTGTGTACTAATTCCTAAGGTTCGTACCATTTCCTTCCACAACTAACTAGTTCATTCAATGGATATTGAAACTCGATAGGATAAGAAAGTTTTGAATAAAATATTATGAATTTGGGTAGGGATTTCTTCAAATACAGAATTAAGACAGAAAAGAAAAGAAGGTTATTAGGGAAGCGTAGCTTGTAAAACTATGATCGGGATTCGAACCCGGGACCTCCTGGGAATAGGTCAAGCGCGCTACCAACTTGGCCACAGAGGCTATTATTAATTTAGTTAAATATAGGATTTTCTACATATATATTACTAAAATGGACTAGATTAGAATACAATCAATAATTAAAACTCTTTTGGAAATGAAATCCAACCTCTGTGCGGTTAAATAGCAATTGCTGAAGCCAGAGCAAATAGTCAGAATCTTTAATTAACTATTTGAAGATGCTGTATATTAACCGCTTTTCCATCATCCATCCAATCGTACAGTCCAAAGTTCTTTGTTTATGGACTGGTCTTTGGTTTGGAAGATTTGATTAATTTTCGGGCATTTTAATTATCTCCTTCTAGTTGGCTTCAGTTCAAGCCAAATGGATGATTAATAGACTTTTTATATTATGATTTTTTCGCGAAACGCTTGCACAATTCACTTCCTTTGGCAATGTGTTTTTTTTTCTTTCTTCAATTCTAGAATTAGAGGAAAAAAGCAAAGAGTCTACGGTACTGAAAGGCAACGGAAATTGATGCCATGCCTCTGATGAATAGAGACCACCTTTTGTGGGCTCCATAAACTCCAGAATATCTATACATTGCAAACAATCCGACTTAATTGAGCTTTTCAGGCGTTCTTTGTTCCGTACGAAACTTCTATTTTTCAAATTCGCACAATTTTAATTGCAGGCCAATTAATTTAGAAAAGCACAATTACTTTAATTGGTTATATAGCATAAACGATTTATTGCATTGTAATTGAAATCTTTCCTCTTTGAGGGCTGTAATTTAAATAATTAATGAATTCAGTTTTATGGATAATTATGCAGAATAAATGTCCAGTGAATAAAATAGAACTATGGGCTTAAAACAATTTAAATTGGCTTAGTTTTATGATCCCTAAATCACATGTTTCAAAATAATAAAAGAATAATTTCATGTTGGTATAGAATGAAATACATTTTAGTGAGACTATTAACTTTAAAACTATAAAATTTTAAATGCAATTATTACTTATGCTATCATAATTTAATTTGTGAATTTTTGTTTATTAAAATTGATATTATAACACTCCAATTTGCTCTGTCAAAGTCGTTTTTATAGCACAAGTACTATAAAAAATTCTTTAAAGTACTAATGTTTTTTTTTATTTTTATTGAAATGTGACATATGTAAACAAAATTCATCAATTTATATGAAAAGTTACTTTGATACTAGTGGTTGTATTGTTAAATATTGATAAATTTTGACAAAAATTGACGAATGTTGACGAACATTACCCGACACTCTCAGATTACAGTTATGGATTTTTATATTTAAAAATTCAGTTGGAAATCAACATTTTGTTACGAAATAGAAACATAAACATCATTGAAAACTATTACTTAAATATTAGAATTTGTACCGAAGAAACAATGGTGTATTTATTCAAATAAAATTATGTTCTATCGCAATAAAGACAGGTATAGTGTGTGGAACAGAGCAAAATATATTTACAGAAAGATTTAAGATTTTTATGTTAATTAATTTAAAATTGCATAAAATTTTGTGTAAAACACGGTTAATAACCGTTATTAAACACTCGGGCCTTTTTTAAGGCACTCCATACGCTTGTGGCTTATAAAAACGCTTTAATAATGCCTTATCTTGTCGACCTTTTTGTATAAATATTTATTATTGTAGTTTTTGCATTAATTTTTTAAAAAAATATACAAAGTTTTCCATAAAACACGGTCGATAAACATTATTTAGCGCATGGGGAGCCTTCTTCAAAACAACCGCTACGCTCATAATTTTGAAAGGACAATTAAAAGATAATACTTTTAGATCTTTTCATATAAAGCTTCTTATAATTATCAAATTTGGAAATTCAAAATATTACATATGGTTTTTTTTAATGATATATAGTTTTTTTTAAAATAATATTCTTAAAAGCTAAGCTTCTTAAGTTTTTTTAAAATAATTTTTGTTCTTCTAAAAATTAATCAAGCTTAAAATTAGAAAAGCCTAATAGCTGTTCCCAAGCTGTGGAAGAGATTTGAGTTATTGATTGATCCACTTAATATTATCTGCGATCTAAGTATGCCGTTCCTCGAGAGATCTCCCAATTTACCCGCGAAAAGTGGACTTTTGTTATTAATTGACAAGTGCCTGACAATTTTATTGTCGTCTAAAATCCGTCAATGCTTTTGTTGTGACGACAAAGATCAGTTTTGGAATTGATCAATGTGTGTTTGATTTGGTTCCCAGGAGATTTCAAAAGTCGATCAATGGACTTTTGTTTTTTTCGTTCCTTCCACCGCCGTTCGTTGATCAATTTTTGGTTTGTGTGTGGGAGCTTTAAATTATAATTTCCATTAATAACGATTCTTATCACCTGTATCTGCCCGTTTTCGATGACGTATTTCCTCCATTTCGATGGAACAAAGAGATGGTGAGAGAGGGAGAGAGAAATAAAGCGGTGATTTTTGTCACCGCGCGCACAAAATCGGTACGATCAGAACACCAAGTTGGTGGCTGTGGTGCGGCGAAGGAAAATACAGTTACGAGAAATTACAGCAACTAAATACATAATCTGATGTGGTTTTACGAGCAATAAACCATTTTGGGATCGGCATCTGATCGCAGCACAGCGCAGAGGTCTTCACACATTCCAAGATGATGCCACTCTTCTTTAACGATCACAATTCTGCATTCTGCTGCGATCGACATGGTTTTCAAAACGGCAGAAGATCGATTTTATGCCTCACCTCTTTAGAGCAATTTATCCGCGTTGATCGATATGATGTCATCGCAGTGATCGTAATAGATTCATTTCTATTTGCTATGCATGAAATTATTACTTTATTTGGTCTTATTAGACCAATTTGTTGATCAATTTTGTTATTGTAATGTTGCTCATTATCAACAAGTGTAATTTTTATTGCAATTTTGATCAAATTACTTAATGATATTATTTTAATTAATGTATTGATAAAAGGAGGCAACATATTAAAAAACTGAAGCGAGTTATTATAATAAGTATTATTTAAAAAAATTAACTTTATGCATTTTTCACAAATGAATTAAAAATTATAAAATCTCATTTTTTAAAAGAAATATTATGCATCTACACCATTTGAAGTTGCAATTTACATTTCGTGAAACTGTTATTTTCATGAGGACCGTTTTAGACTATTCATTTCGTGAAACTGCAATTTACATAGGGGTCCAAGCCGAAATTTTTGTGTAGAATTCAATTTATTAAAATTATGAAATTCTGTTGGACTGCATAACGAACCAATCTCCATTAATAACAAATTTTAACCTCTTCTGTCGACAAACTCGTGGGAGAGTAACAACAGGAGCCAGAGCTGTTGAAAAAACCCCCACTTCAAGGGGTCCTAATATACAATGAATTCTCAAAAGATTCTTAAAATGGATCGTCAAAGGGGATCCTTCAACGTTAGTCCGTATCTGTTCCAAAGTCATGGTCTACTCTATCAGTTGAACGACGTGGTCTTTCTTGTTCTCGGATAGATTGCATTTAACATATCCAACAGAATTCCATGATTTTAATAAATTGAATTCTACATAAAAATTTGGGCTCGGACAACTATGTAAATTGCAGTTTCAAAAGGTGTAGATGCTTTTAATTAGCTAATATTACAATGCAAAATAAATAGTCAATAAAAGCCAAAAATCCATTGGTTTAGGTTGCAACTCTTCATGATCATTACAGGAGGCCGTTTCCGTAAATTCGCCATAAAATTTCCCCACTGTTTACGTTATTATTGATAGGGAATAGTAAAAAATAGTTTTCAGTAATAACCTAAACAATAACCAAAGGAAACAAAACATTTTGAGCAATATTTTTTTTCTTCTCATATTTTAATTTAAATATCAGGTTATTTTAGTTAAATGATATGATAAAGCAAAGTGTTTAGAAGTGATTTGACATGCGGAAAATGTGTTTTGCTGAGTATAACAACAAAATTGTTAATTTTATGACCGAAAAAGTTTCANCAAAAGAAATGGAAACCTTTTTAGGAATACTTTTTTGCTCCTATTTTAATTTAAATATCAGGTTATTTTAGTTAAATGATATGATAAAGCAAAGTGTTTAGAAGTGATTTGACATGCGGAAAATGTGTTTTGCTGAGTATAACAACAAAATTGTTAATTTTATGACCGAAAAAGTTTCAATTTTTTGTAAATTACGTAAAAAGTAAAGATATGGTATTATATAAATTGAAGATAAGAAAAATTAAATATTCTTCAAAATTATTCTTGATATCTTTCTTATTGTTATTATTTAGGTAATTACTGAAATTGTTTTAAAATCACTGTTTGACGAATTTTTTTGTTTGAGAAATAAATTTCAACAGTCAAAGAAACATATACAACAGCGAGAAAATTAATAGATCACCGATGGGCTATT
>JXOV01004262.1:0-13897 GCA_001014945.1 Clogmia albipunctata
TATTACACCTTCGAATAATGTAAAATATGTTAAAAAATGTATAAAAAAAACATGAAATATGTATAACAAACTCTCAGCTATTTTACAGTAAATTAAGTCTAATTTGTTTTATAAAGTCTATTTTAATTTATAAAATTAAAGCAATTATAACCGAAATAATAAATGGTCCATAGTCGAATTATGTAAATAATTCTATATCTAAACGTTATTCAGTAGTATTAGTATTTAATAAATACTAATTAATTAACAGTCAAATAAATTAAACAATTTTTTTAAAATTAATTACAATTTTTCATATTGTGACGAATCATCTCCAATGACTTTGCGGCGACTATTGTGTAACGGAATTTGCCAATATTGCATTTCCATTCTAGCGCTGGAGTGCGCTGAATAAATTGTATTTAACCAGTCTTTTACCAGCCACAGAGATACTATCATCAAACTGTCCGTGCACGTTGAATTTACACGTATATATACTTACGGGAAAGAATTTTCACCGGAATACGTTACCTTTTTCAGTCGCCGATTTTCTCAAATCCCGATGAAAGAGAAATCTTAATTGGTTCTGAAAAAGGATTTAATCAATTCAGTCAAAAGTTCTGTGTGTGTGTTCGTGTAAATTAAACTCGCGACGGACAGTTGGATGTTAATTTATTTACGGCTGAGAATAGACTAAAGTATAACAATTAAATCAGCGCTCATAGCGCTTTGCAAAAATGAAAGATGCTTATTAGACGCATTCCCAATCGAGGGAGCCTGAAGAGAAATACCGAGGAACGAATAGCTGGGAAGAAGTCACCGCAAAAACTGTTATTGGATCTGCGCCAGTCACAATATACAGAACCTTTGATTAAACCACCTTTTCAGAAACCATTAAGATTTCCGATCGATGTGATCGAGAAAATCGGTGAATGAAAAGGTAACGTATCCGGTGAAATTTCTTAACCATAAGTTACGAGTATAATTCAAGAAATTATCACAAAGTCTAAAACTTGTTCCGTCACCCAATACAATCCAGAATTAATTTACTCGGTTGTGAATTTTTGGCGTAAATAATTTTTTTATCGGCTTGTAAAGTGTTGAATTTTCGGTAATGAATCGCCTTAAAGATAGGAAGGAATGATAAGTGGAAATGGTGTGGCACGCTATTTTGTTGTGCGCCAAGATGGATCACCGTAACAGGTGATTAGATCGGAGCAGGCTTTGGCAATGGAGGCGATCAATTAGTCGGAGGTTTCAACAAGTTGAACGTTGTCATGCCCAAAGGAAGTCATTAGAATTTCCGTAAAACGGTATTTTCAGTAACGAGAGCCAATTTCAAACGCAATCAAAGGGTATTTAAATGGTAATTTATGGACAGATGCTTATTGTTTTTTTTCTCTCTTTCTTTCTCTCTCTCTTTTGCAGAACTGTACCGTTGTTTCTTTTTGTTGCTCTGTAGCACTTTATGTATAATTAATCTGCGATCAGTAATTTATGGTTAGTGGCAGATAATGGCTTCAAATCGCCGGTCGTTAATATCAAATAAATGATGATTATGGACAATGCTTAAGCGCCGTTCAGAACTGGTGTAAAAGTTTATGGGACAATTGAACAGTCAATTATTTACATTATCATTACCGAGTAATTGGGGATGGGAAATAAAAAATGTTCTCAGAGTGAGAGAGCGGTCAAGACAATTGGGTCAACCAACTCTAAATCATCTCATTTCTTATTCAGATCTGATCATTTATCTTTTATATAGAGCATCCCAAAATAATTTCTATGATTTGTAAAGAATATCTAATTTTAGTTCTATATAAAGCAACCGATGATAGAAATATTCATCATCATCAGTTCCTATATGTCCGTCCACTCTTAAACGTAAGCCATTCTTTTGAAATTCCACGATATTCTATCCACAGTCAGAATTCTCACAGCAATTCCGAAACATCTCCTTAGATCGTCGTCCCATCATTCCACTGGTCGTCCTAGAAGTTTGACATAAGCTCTAGGAATCCATCTGTTTACTAGATATTTCCAATTATTAGCTCTTGCATCGTGGCCTGCATTGAAACTTCAAATTTTGAATTCTAGCAACAGCCTCCTGCACTTTGATTGCATTTCTAAGATCTACGTTAGAAACACTGTCTTGAAGACGAATCGCCATTTTTCTTTCCATGTGTCTTTGACTTCCACCAATTATCTGTATTGTTCTCATTGTCAAAAGCCATGTTTAACACTGATTATAGACATTTGCTTTTAAGCGGTATGGAATATTGACCTGAGGATCCAGGTCATTGTTTCGCTTACCAAATGCTGCCCAGAAAAGTGTTGTCAATATTTCAAAAATTCATATATTGACCAAAATATATAGTATATCATTTACCAAATCTATTTATCGTCTTTTACCATTTCAGTCTGTCCATAATCATTTGACACAATTTTGGTTAGAAAAATGACATCCTCAAAAATCCGGATGACTTTGTTATGCTCGGTTGTTTTAAATAAAACAATAATAATTCAAACAATAATATCCAAATCAATATTATTATAAGTACTCGAAGGGTTGTGTGCTTAATAATGCTTTTTGATTGTATTATAAACACAACTAGGTGTACTTTTTGTATCATTAAAAACCAATACAAACATTGCCTGATTTATTTATTGTTAAAATTTCTTTCTATACGCAATAAATCTCAACCTGTCTAACATCATGGGTTTTTCACGTATTTAATTACGTTCCAAAGTTCAATTGTTTTACAACAACACTTTTGTAGAATTTCGAAAACAAATTATTTATTGTCAATCATCCATGTGTCCCTATTAAACGAATGACTTTAAAAGAAGCAGAATCTGATATAAAAATATCATACAAATAATTTAACAACTCTTCAGGCTTTATTGTCTCATCAAGTGAATGGTTATCAATAATAATTTCAGTAACGCTGATTTCAAAGAAGAATTCTTACCCTTCTGTAACCCTTGTATAGGCACAATTTACTTGTTTCTATCGAGCACATTTCTTCAATTCAAAATTCGCGTTAATTGATTTTTTCTGCCAAGAATGGCGAAAAATAGATACGAAATGTTATTGCGCAATAATTTCTTAAGACAAAAGAGGTGATTTGAAGATCGTATAATAGTTTATATAATAAGGTCGATAAGATAAGTCATTAAAGAAGCCAAAAAAAAAACGCCCGAGTGTTTAATAATGTTTATCGACCGTATTTTATACAAAATTTTATACATTTTTTAAATAAATCATATTAAACATTTAACATTTATCTTACAATAGTTAGCTAAGTAGAACTGAACAAAATGTGACAAACCTAATTCATAGAATGATAAAAAGGAAGACGATGAAAGAAATAATTATAGCCATGTATAACATTTTGCATAAAACATGACCGATAAGCATTATTAAACACATTGGCCTTTTGTAAAACACACGCTCGTGATTTTAAAAGGCCCTTCTGTTTAATAAACCCTTATCTTATTATGTATAAATAACTAATATAAATGTGTTTAAAAATGTATAGTCTAATGTCGTTAGAAATTAGAAATGTGTTTTTTTTATTATTTTATGGAGTTTTGTAGCTTAAAATTGATATTATGAACTACGCATTGCGGCTATGAGTGAGAGAGGGATGCAAAATATTTCAAATATTTAATTCAGAGCCGCTTAACGAACTTTTTAATTAAACAACTATTTTTTTTATTTTTGTGCAAATTTATTTTAAAAATGCATAACATTTTATATAAAACACGGCCGATAAGCATTATTAAACACTCGGGCCTTCTTTAAGGCACTCGCTATGCTCGTGGCTTAAACCAACCCTTGTGTTTAATAATGCCCTATCTTATCAACCTTGTTGTATAAATAACTATTAACGATAAAATCTGTCTTTATATACCATATTTATCTTTATACGTATCCACTTTAGTTTTAAAAACTATTGCTATAAATATAACTACTTCAAGTTTAATAAACAATTCTTCAGACAAATTACAATTTGTTTCGAAAAAACAATTTTCAAACAATCAAATGCAACAAATTAATATACTAATTGACATTTAGTTTATTTATCATTGCCATTATTTGCCGAAAATAAACAAACAATCAATGTTTTAGAACTGCCTATTGATTGATTACTGACAAGAATTGGATATTAATTGGCTAAAGACTCCTCCACTCTCTCAATTAGATCTAATACAATCGTCGATGGTCCAATTTGGAAAACAAGATGAAATGTGGAAAATTCCCAATTGGAAGCGGTGGCGTTTGAGTAAATAAATTAAACACCGTTTCGAAATCCCATTAAAATGGACCATAAATTAAAAACCTCAATTCCACCCAAAACACAAAACCAATTCCAATTTTCACCGACATTCAACGCAAAAAAAAACTGCAGAGCGTAGGCCTTGACTTTTGCCAATTTGGATTGCGAATAAACTGCGAATCTCTGCCAATCAATTTGCACACAAGGAAATCTGCTTTTTAGACTCTTATCTCGCATCTAATTAATCAGATTTAAATCAAATAGAATCGTCTTCCTGATTTCAATTCAAAGTGAAATAGAAAAATTCACTGTGAAAATTTGTCAATTTCCTGTTGCAATTTTACTTCTTCTTCTCTTGTCATCGTCGTCGTGTCTTTAAACACTTCTTATCGTGATTCCAAGTGACAAAAACAACTTTCACTGAACCATTTCCAATTTCCGACAGCTTTTCTAAGCACATTTCCCAAATAAATCAAAAGCCACCTTCACTTTGCCATTTTTATTATCACCATCATTTGCCATCACATTGGAAAATCACAAGCAATTAATGTTACCTCATCTCACCTCCACGCCACTTCTTCTTCTTCCCTTCTTTACATGATACTCTGATAAAAATACGAGTACACACAACTTTTAATCCATTTCCATACAAAGGTTGCACGACAAGATTTGAGATTTTAAACTGGAGATTAGACCGTGGTTTTCGAAACATTGCCCTCCTTAACCTTCTAAATGTAATTTAAAATACCAAATAAATTAAATTTTCCTTAAATAGAATATTCATTTTTTTATTTAAATTGATACAAAAAGAAGTTGAAAAAAACAAAGCTTTAACAAATTTTTCAGTAATTTCTGATAATTAATTTATTAACACTTATACTACCCTAGTGCGCTGTTGAATGGTTGTCATATTGGTACGGTCTTGAATCCCAATTGAATTGTAAACAATAAACTAAATAGTCTCACGAAAAAATATTTAAGCAGGGAAATCAAGTGCTCCCTTGCGATTTTTATAGCACATGATATTAATTAACTTATTCGTTTATTTTATTTAAATAAGTCTACCTATTAAAACGGAGGCGAGTAGGCGGTGCGTTTAAGTTGACGGTTTGGTTTTTTGGTCAGGCAATATTAAATTATTCGTTTAGGTTAAAATTTGTGTCAAATATTAGATTAAATTTTGTGCCTACAGATAGATAAAAGTGATGTACATCGTTTGAAATAATAGGAACCCTGTTTAGTTTAATCGAAAATTGGAAAAAAAAGTTTTTTTTTTTTGTCCTTGTGGTACTGAAAACAAAAATTTTTTCAACGCATGCTTGAAGATAAATATAAAATTTGTTGGTAAAATTAATTATCATTTTACTTTTGATTTTAATTTTGTTTAAAGGCTATAATCCTCGAGAGGGTTCTGCGCTCACCCTACCATACCAATTCTACCTATGACGATATGTTTCATTCATGGAATAGAGCTATAATCCTTGAGTGAGTTCTGTTTATAAGACTGTACATTGCATTGGCAGAACTAAAACATAATTATTCAATAATGAATTTAGGGCGATTTTATAACTAGTATTCTAAAAGGCACGTGTTAACTTATATTTTCCTATAAAAAAATTTTGGAATAAAATTTAGGCTATTACTTAATAAACTTATCTCAAATATAATTAAACTCTCTACAAACAATGCTTCAAACTATTACAACATTTCATCAAATTGTTTTTAATTGTTTTGAAAAACATCATAATATAAAAAAAAAACAAAATTGCAACAAAAAACAATGTGCTATAATTTTATCAGCTGAAATTTCCACATCAATTAACGGTTTCATAAATCATTTTCCATTGTAAAAGTGGGAAAGAATTAGTAATAATATATGACACTTATAATTTAATAACTACAATTAAATACTTTGAATTGTTGCCAATTTTCCGCCGTTTTCAAAACAATGTCTGAGCATCCCTCTCTTCTGCTCGTCGCGGCTTAGCCACTTACAATTAAACATTTATTCTATGCACACTTTCATTTGCGAAAAATGGGAGCTGGTGCTGCTTTGCCGCTATTTAATAATAAAACCATTATTTATATTCAAGAAAACCGAGTGCAGAAATTTCATTTCATTTATTCCGCTAGCTTACTACGATCTTGTGGCGCAGCTGATGATGATTGTGCGGTGGCTCAAACCAGGTAACCAATTCCTATACCCAAGCCAAGCTCAGTGTAGTTCAGTCACATTCACAACGAGTGATTTGCGCGGTGAATGGCGCTCAATTATTAGTTCAACAACACCCACTATTCATTGCCAATTGTTGCCGTCTTTTTGCAACAACATTGCAATATCATCTACATATGCAATGCTAATTATTGAGACGATTTTCCAATTACACTTCCCCTTAATTCAGTTGAAATGAAAAAAAAGGTTTCTTTTATTTTAAAAAGATTATTTCAATTTTATATGAAAATGTATTTTTTGAAGGAACTGCAATTACAATTAATAACCCCCTTTAAGAAACCTTCAGTAATGCTTTGTAATTTTTTTTTTATTTGTGTTTGGGGTTACCCATATCGTCACATTTTTTTGGACATCACAAGGGCTGGGATTGAGGAGAAAGGTTTATTTACATTGACGGGAGAGGGTTACATTAAGATACTTCATTTTTGTTACAGTGCTTTACAGTAGATCGTTGACCAACAGCTCTTGGTGTCCACCCGTCAGACTGCTTTGTAATACGGTGCATAAATTCATACACGAATCATACTAATTGATATGGTTATCATTTGTAATAAAAATTTTAACAACTTTTGTTCCCTGGCCCAGGGATCGAACCCATGGCCTCCAAAGAGGTAGCGTTAGCACATCGGCTATGAGGCGGTCATATTCTTCTATAGTATATAAATATTGTTGAATTCCAATAAATATTTTTATGAAAAAATAACCTTATTTTTATTTATTTACCGGATATAACAAACCGTATAAACACTTTAAGTTACTGCGTTTTATTATTTTTTTATAATTAACTAATTCTGGAATAAAAATTTTTTCAGGATAAAAATACAAGTTTAACAGGTTATGAGCCCAGACCACTCATTATGTTTTTATTCTCTTTTAAAATTAGGAATATGAATAAGAATTAAGACTGGCAAAATAAGAATCGAGTTCTTAGATATTTAATCAAAATACATTGAAAGAACACTTATTTTACAATTTCACTTAATTCTAAAATATTATGAATATGACTTTAACAAGTTTTAGCAAGGAATTAAAGATATAGTTTTTTTTTATAAGATGTGATTCTAAAGAAAATGAAATGAAAGATCACAATATATTTTAAAAAATGAACAGTAATAACAACTTTATGGTAATTTCAATTGGAACAAAATCAAGTACATCGAAAACAATGCAATTGACGGTTTTCGCGGACGACAACAAAAGGTAATTAAAAATGGAGTTCAATACAATTGGCAGTTCATCAATTTTGGATTAAAACAAGGCAATTAAAGGAAAGTGTGAATGTCTGCTTTCAGTGAAAATCGCTTATCAGCTCAATTTTTCCATTGTGGAGATCAATAACCCAGGGCAATAACTTAAAATTTGAGTTCGAAATTTGGGCCATTGTGTTTTACAACGACGTCAAGTCATTTGACTTCAACGTAAACATTTGATAGACAATTAATAGACAGATAAGATAAAGCCTCAAGAGAAAGAAAGAAATTCGGAATAACGTCTTCATCAATTCCGCCTTTATTTTGTTTTTAAATATTTCATTGAATTATACTCCCAATAAAATATGTTATTTTATATGAAACGTTTAACTATATGACAGAAGTTAATAACTTTTAAATTGCAAAACATAAATTTATAAACGTATAATCGTTAAATATTAAATAAAACCGTATAATTGTAAAGACTTTTACAATTTACATATTTACGTCTGTGTTCCATACAACATTTTATGCAAATTTCAAATAATTATAAATTGAATAAAAGTAAAATTAGTGCATAATGTTCATTTAAATTGAAATTGAAACAAAATACAAATTTTCGGTTCTTTATTTTATATTAAATTTGATTTACTTTTTTCTAATCACATTTTTCTTTTTTAAAATACAAATTTAAGAATAAATCTTCTATCTTCAAAGAAATACCCCAATACAGAGAGAATACTATTTTTTACTAAACAATCAAATAAAATACAATCTAAAATTATCATAAATCACCAATAAGTGATTGAAATGTCACCTGCCCCAAGACAAATATCTCTCTGGTCAGTTGGGTCAATAGTAGTATTGAACAAATCAGTATTTCATCATTCGAATAGATCAAACTCCGTGTCTGTGCCTTTTCAATTGAGGTCAATTTAATAATGATGATGGTACCAGTTGCTCCATCTTCCCAGTCATCGTTAGTAGTAGCATCGTCTTTAACATCTCTTCAAGTCCCACCGACGATGATGATCAAACACATCCCATTGAGCATACAAGTGCTTGTTTGAGTGAAATACAACGCTAATAATAAAGAAACACTTGTTAATGAAAAAACAATATAATTAAAAGAAAACTCATCTTGAGCCAATAATGACACTGTGTTCAATTTTCTGCAGAAAAATAATAATTATTGAAGTAGTCACTATTTGTAAAATAAAGACTGTACCAAAAACATTAGGTTATTATATTTATTAATGTTTAATATATTTCATAAAAAATATATTTAAATTTATAGTATTTTGTTCCATTGCAATTGGAGTTCCTAAGGTAAAGAGTCGCTCGGACTACTCTGTAAATTGTAATGGAATAAAATTCAAATTGTAATGGAACATATTCTGAATTGCAATGCAAAAAGGTGTAGAACATTTTTAAGTTAATAATCCTATTGTTTAAACAGATAAGTAGAAAAGAAATTTAATCGCTTATTGTTATTTCATAAAATTCTGTATAGAACTCTTCCGAAAAGCATTGAATAATACTCGTGTAATTTCATTGAATTTTACCCACAGTATTCAAATTTCGTAAACAATCTCTACTACACCGAATTCCATCGAAATTGTGATCAAATTAACACCTGAATTTCATCGAAATGACGACGTCGACGGTGGTAGGCATCAATAAATAAAACACGGTCTGGGTTCAGCTTTCATTGGCATAGTCATCATTGTCATCATCATCAGTGCCGGCTCTCGCCACAATGGGAAACTCGGTCAAGGTTTCCGCTCTGCTCTTCTCTTCTGGACTGGCTTTAATGCCACCATCGAAGCAGCAGCAGCACCACCACCATTATTCATTGTATTTGACAACAAATCGAATTTGACCGATCCCCAGTGTCCATAATTCACTCAGTTTTACTATAACCTGACCTATTATTCTTTTTTGTATTTAGGTTGCATTGCTGTTTGTTCTGTCAAAATCGTATTTATTTTATTATTTTTAAGGTCTATATTACAATTTGAACAATTTCTTTAGAAATTCATACATTTTTAATTCATTTCAATTTGAAATCGTCTTCCGATAATTCTAACCTCTCAATACATTAAACATCTCCCGAGATCACTACAAAATCTCTTGATATTTCGATTTAAATCAATACAATTTTGTATCTCTGTATTTCGAACGAAATTAAACCTATGCTATTTATCAAAACCATGCGGTAATTCCAACTCATTGTTGTCTAACACTCGGCAATTCGAAGTTACATATTTGTTGATGCAGAATTTGAAACTCCATTTCTCTTAAAAACTCATTTCGTTCGTTTTTTACAAATTTACTCGTATTTAATTATGGTGCATTTTTCCACTCGTTGTTTAAATAACTATTTTATTACAACCCATAATATTAAATCGTCTTCTAATAAGATTTATCATTTAATCAAATACAATAAATTGCTTTCTTATTATTACTATTATAAACGAAAACCAGTAATTTCTTAATGCATTTCGTTCCGCTTTACAAATGACACTTTAATCAACAGTCCAATCGATTAGATACAATTAGTTGGAAGACGTTACTGGGTTTTTCCAGCTGCGTTCAACACATCCGTTAGTTTCCCCAGCTGTAATGCCAGCAAATAGGTCACTCCGGTTTAATTAAATTTACAATTTAAAACACTCCAACTGAGTGCAATTTAAATTAACATTCATGAATAATTTTAAAATATAGGTCTTTTAAGATTCAACAGTTTTATTTAAAGATAAGTCAATGCTCGAAATATTTAAAAACATGTAAAAAATTGCAATTTTAAAATACAACTTCTTGTAATTTCGACCTTTAAACTCTAGGAATTTTTTATGAAAGTGAAACTTTACATATGAAACAATGAGTGCATGTGAGTAATTACGTTTCAAAACAATGGGTTAAGTGTTGTTTTGAAATTTAAACTTGACATTTGGATCACTTTAAATTTCAATATAATAAACTACAGAAATTTTGCATTACTACAATATTATTAAGTGATTATATCTAAAACAACTACTACAAAACTAACTAATAATCAATTTTTGGATAAAAAATGTTTTTTATTTAATAGGACTTGTTTAGCTCAAAATTATCTGTAATCTTAACTCATAACAACAAACCCTTACTCTTAAGTGGCTAAACCTATACTGCCCTTGGGTGCAGTGTCAAATGGCGAGTCTAATTGCACTTTTATCCGATCTATCCTATCCTTCTTATCACACAGCCAGATAATAAACACATTTTAAATAATTATTATAAGAAAACTGATGGAATTTATTCTCTTGTAATTAATGGAAAGAACCTCACAACAATTTTTCACGATTTCTGCAGTCTGATATCAGATGGCAATTCGAATTAAATGTACGTCTACCTAATAACAAAGCACTGTTTTAAAGTTTCTAGACCTATACTATCCTAGTGCGCGGTGCTGTATTAAGTGTCCAATAAAAACTTTTATCATATCCCATCCAAATCCTTTTCAAGTTGATTTAAAAGAATTATCGAATTGAAATATTATCTTTTATCGTAACCAACAATTTATTTAGGGCCAGAAATTGTGATAGGTAGGGAGAACTAAGAAAGTATACAAGAAGGAAGCGTATGTCCACAATACCTAAGGTGATACCTTATTGTGCATCGTTACATTTGTCTTATTTATGTATTTATTTATGAATAAGAACTATAATCCCCGAACGGGTTCTGCGCCCTACCAACCAATACCAAAAATTAAATGGTTCAAAAATGCATATATTCTTCTAAAAAAAGCTGATCTATAGCCATTATTAAACACACGAATCTTTTTTGGCATTTTGTTGCTTAATATTGATATTATGACACTCAATTTTGCTCTGTCAAAGTCGTTATAATAGCAAAAGTGCTTTAAAAAATTCTGTAAAGCACGTGGGCTTTTTCTTTATTATTAAAGTGTGACCTCCGTAAAAGAAATTCATTAAATTCAGTCGTCAGTTTTGAAGGGCGTGGCTTAACTGTGGTTTTTAAAACATAAGCCACCTATCGGAGAACTCATGAACTACGTTTACTTGTGGTTTATCATAGAGGCCATACCATATATTTTTACAGAAGTTCGAAGAATTTTTAAGATTTTTATGTTAATTTATTTATAAATGCATAAAATTTTGTATAAAACACGGTCGATAAGCATTATTAAACACTCGGGCCTTCTTTAAGGTACACGATTCGGTCGTGGCTTACAACAACCCTTGTGTTTAATAATGACTTATCTTAACGACCTTGTTTTATAAATAACTATTAAAAACTCTAGACGTTACAAAAAACGTTGTTATCGACCTTTATAATTACCTACTATGATTTGTTTTAAGGAACCTTACATCAAACCACATGATAATATTTCATTCTTAATTTGTTGAAAATTGCATAAAATTTGGTAAAAAAAAGATTTAAGAACCAATTCAAAAGATCTCTCAACGCTTGTGTTTCAAAATGATCATTGTATTTGATGTTACGATCTTATGAAAAAGATAACGTCCAAGTTTACAGTTTCTATTTAAAAAGTGATAAATCTAAACCTACACAATTCAACAAATGACTATTAACTAAAACACAGTTTAATTAACCAAATTACAAGAAAAGTCGATAGCATGTATCCATGCTTATTAGGAGTTTATTTATAGACTTCTACAGTTATTACTTAAGCAAGAGAACAAGATTGTATGGCTGACAACAGTCAATTACAAGGTACAACAACGAAATTAATTGGCATTTCCCTAAATTCATTCAAGAGTCTGTTTAAAGTCTTTGAATTATCTTTGTCCAACAAACCCTATACGCGTTGTTAACCAAACCAAACAGTTGTAAAGTGAATATTTGCATAATTTATGCTTTTGATGGCCGTCTTGTCTTTTATGGCGATTTTATTTGTTTAATATTTGAGCTGAGGTCATTATTATTAATGTTCAGCAAACTTTTGTGAAAGAAAATCCGCGAATCAAAACCACCACAATGCAGATGTGACCTTATTTGACAATTTTCATTTATTGTATGCAAAATGTGTCTCCTTGTACTTGACAAAACTATTATCCGCAACAACAAAATCAAAACACATTCATCTTCATACCTATAATCCACTTTTAATGAAATGCGGTTTATGCTAATTTCTCAAATTAAACGGAGATCAGCTGTTTAGCCTAATGCCAATGCGACGACCACGATTTAACTTTAAATTGAATGCAGTAAAATTATTACTATTATTATACAACAATTGAATGTAGGTAAAATAAATTGGCATTGCTTGTCGTCTCTAATTTAAATCAACCAGATTTATTATCTCTCTCTCAGTCTCGTTAACCGCAAGAATAACTTTTAGAAAGCAAATTATGCACTTTATTTATTTAAAGACCCTGATAACTTATTACAGAAAAGTTATTTGTACAATGTATTAAAATTTGCGAATTATAAAAATTAATAATGATTTGTACCAAATTACAATTAAAACCGGTTTTCTGTCATTTGCAATTCAATTTGCTTAGTTTCAATTGGCAATATTTCATAACAACATTGTAATATTTAATTATCCAGGTAATTAAACAATGAAACCAGAAGTAACACTTTGGCAATATTTAACAAAACAATTATTATTAAATATCTACAAGGATAAACATAATAAACCAATGTTTATTTAGAAGAGCCGAACCGGTACAAATTTATTTGATATGAGATTTGTGTATAATTACATTTGTATCAAAGTTTTCGGAGCAAACTCATCCCACTCGCCGAAGCGCAAATTTTTCTCCTCTTTTTGGTCTCTCTCTTGCGCCGGAGGAGTTTATGTAAATCTTATGTGCTTGTCACACCGAACTTTATTTCTTGGGAACGATTCGTTTTAAAAAATAACGGTACATGCTGAGTTCCTCTCGAACTTCAAATCGTCATTGCGCCGTTAATAATTGCGCTATTTTAAGTTTGGAAATTGCATAAAATGGCCAGAGAAACGAAGATTCCATAGACATGCAATTTCATTATCTAATCATAACAGATAATTGGGAAATTGGATTTTTAAAAAGTGGGCGGATCGTTCCCAAGCAGTAAAGTTTGGTGTGACAAGCACATTACGCTCTCCACCGAGCGCAGTTGATGATAAAGCGGGACGATTGGCGCCCAAAACTTGAATGCGTTTGATAATATTAATAAACACTATTTTCTTTTCATTT
>JXOV01004270.1:5923-16560 GCA_001014945.1 Clogmia albipunctata
TTTAAAGAATGTGGGCTTGACCGGGTAAAATGTCATGTCATTATTACAATTTGTCATCCATTTTCACTTCTTAAATGGTTCAAGTCCATTTTTTCGGCTCAAACCTATATTGCTTAGTATTTCCTAGTTAAGCTGACTTTATATTTTCTTAAAATAATACAATCTGGCAAGACGACGTTTGCCGGGTCCAGATAGTAATACATAAAATATTAGAGAAAATACCTATTTTATGCTATTAATTTGTATTGTAAATTACTGTTAAGAGATATACTGAAACACTTTAATTATTAAACATGTGAATTTAAGGAAATCTTTAATTTCGTTGGTAACCTAATATCATTATTAATACGAGTATGAGCTCAATTCCAATTGCATTTCGTACTTAAGTTTTCGAAACAATATCCATTGAATTTTATGTAATGCTGTAATTATTCAAATGCGCCTTGTTATTCCCTTAGAATTTCGTTTGCGAGATCCGGTAATAAAAAATTAGCATTATTTTGGTATTTAAATTTTACAATCAGCTTATGTTTTTAAATACCGTCTTCATTCTTTGCATTTCCCGGTATTCCTTCCTCTGGGGACAGGAATGAGTTTTTCAGTTGCTTGATAATTAAAACGAACTTAAACCTGGCATTGAATTTACCTGGAGGTGACTTTCGGAAGCCAATCGCCCCCACAGTACTTGGCCAGGACTGGATCATTTGTGGAGCTGCCATCGTAGAAAATCAGGTGGTCTCGCTCCCCGGTGCAGTCGGACCATGCTCGAACTGCCTTCGTCGTCTTGTTCAGGCTGGCAATCGATCTGTAGAGAAGCAAAGGATAAGTTAGGTCAGGTCAGATAGAAAGTTGTTTGCAGATGCATAATTTATAAGAGGGATCTTTATTTGGGCTCGTCTTATAGTTAGTTATGAGTGGAGTAGAAGTATTAAGGCTCGTCTTAAAATGAATAAGTAAAGAGATTTCTTTAATTCCAAAGATTCATAGTCATACATGAAAATACGATAAAATCACAATTATACCAAAAAGTTTGATTGTTTCACAATAATTGACGTGCGCCACCTAGAAGGGCAGCAAGCTAAATTCATACAAAAAGAACAGTGTGCTTTGTTTTAAATTCGGTCTCAAACTGTGTCAGCTTTTAATGTATTGTGTCTGGAAATTACCAAATTGGCACGTTCGCCATCTTGCATTAGTAGTGGTTTTGTGTACAAATATAATTTTAATATTATTATTTCTTTACGTTGACTTTCTACAGGGTTTAGCACTATTATTTCATCTTTTTGTTCTCGTTCGAAAACGAAGTTATTTTTGGACTAGTATACCTACAAATCAGTCAAAACCCCATTTAATCTTTTCTTCTTTTCGGCCTTCATTTTTAAATGTGTTTGTGACTGGAAATTTCATTGACTAATTTAAAATCAATCTTAGTAACTAACTTGCTGTACAGATTTGTTTACAACAAAATGTCTTAAAAGGTCATTTGATTTTCAAATTGTAATTTTGTCTTGAAAATACGATCGAAACAGGATGCAGAAGATGTGCTCTCAAAAAAATAATGGTAGTTACCAGAATTTTTAGTGACCTTCTTTAAATTTGAGTTTTAACAAAATTTAATTAAAAACTAATGATTTGTGTAATAGTATTTGGGCCGTTTAGAAATATAAATATGAATTTTTCAAAATTTTGCGTTTTCGTCTTCAAATTGAGCAGCACAAGGGCCCAGTGTGTGTATGTATGCAAATAAATTGTATGCGAGTGTATGTAAGCACTTCATCATGATCGCGGTAAAAATGTAATTGAAAAAGCGTCGTTACAACATTTGACTAACTCGATATCGCAGGTTTGAAATACAGTACATGGAAAAAAATTGAAGCATAAACTTTAAAAGATAATATTGCTAAGCCCTGTCGAAAAACAACGTAAAGAAATAATAATATTAAAATTATATTTGATTTAAATTAAAATTTTGGTAAAACTCAAATTCACTATAAAATCTGATAACTGCCATTCTTTTATTGATTCCATATCTTCCGGACCCGGTTAAAAACGTATTTAAAAAAAATCCATTTTAAATTTAATTCACTTGCCAAAGTGAGTCATTACATTTAAAACGAACAGAAGGTAAGGTTACGCAGTAAAACAATCAGTTTTTGTATGAATTTAGCATGGTGTGCTTCTAGCTGGCGCAGCACAATTATTTTAAATCGATTTTCTTTCTACTTTTATTCAAATACGATCTTTTATAGAACAATTTATTTATTTCTTTTATAATTATTTTCTTTAAATATAAAAATGCTTATCTTTTTCATTTTAAAAAAGTATAATGATCGGACGGAGCATTCAAAATAAGCATTGGGATATTATATCGTTTATTAAGATTCTTTAACGAAAAATTCTACCAACTTACATTGAAATGCAATGAAATCTGGGTGTTTCATTTAATTTCTGGACAAGCCTTACTTCTCCAAAGAGATAAAGATACAGAGTAGGATTGAGGGAGAGGATAATCCTTACTGATGTGAAGAATAATTTGGAAAGCAGCTGTTGGTTTAATTATCTCCAATTCGCCCCACAGCCAAGGCAAATGACTGAGGGCAACAGACACAATGATTTCTGTATAAAATTGAAACTCCAGACATTATGCGCTTCTGATAAAAGCCCAGCCAAATGCTCTTCACACACTAGTCACCACCCGGTTATATCCATAAAGCAAAACTTTGTCTGCGGGATGAATTCCATCCTCCATTTGGTGGGGACCAACTTTAAAATTGTTTCATAATATTTGAATGAAACGAAACGTGTGGGAGAAGCAGCGGACAAACTGTTCCCTGCTCTCATCCACATTTACGCAGCCCCCATTTTAACCTCCCCTCTAAGATCGAATAAAAATTTAAACAAACCAAAGCCTCAACTTAAAGAAGCCTTAATGCGAAAAACACCTACTCCTAATCGCTTAAGCATAGGATAATACCATTTTCTCAGAATTTCCAATGTGAAATTCATTTAATAGAAAATTATACATTTATCTTAAAATTAAATGTGTATGTTCGAGAAGAGGGTGCTTAAATGCCAGAATGGCTCAGATTGTAGATTCCCTAAAAAGCTTTCTCTTGCTTTTATTAGGAAATTATTAATTGAAACAATTCTACGATTTTAGACTTAATTTAACCATATTTCACAATTAATCCGATTATGCCAAATTGTATACATTTGCTTGAATACTTAATGGTCAATCTTCTAAACAAATTAATAAGTTAAGACTTTCGATAAATAATTAAATAGGTTTTCTTATTAAACATTATGTTGTTTGCATTTCAAAAGATCGATTTGTTTTAATATTTAAGATTCTTATGAAGTTTTATTAAAAATAATAGAAAAATGAATAATAATAATCGATTTTCAAAGAGAAAGCCCAAACGCATTTCAAGTGAAGTGTCCAATTTGAAGAAGATCCGCGTAGTTAAATGTCAATCGTCTGTTCTTTAATACAGGATTTTGCGTTTAAAAAAGTTAATTTAAAAATTTCCTTTTTACTTCGAAATTTAAGGGTTAACCCTTAAATGCCAGGCGGGCCTTTAGGCACGCTAACTTTGAGTGATAATATATAAAAGACTAAAACATTTTTAAAACATCTTTTAATGAAATATGTTAAATTAACTATCTGTCAGTCGTACACATTTTGATTTTTTCAAATATCTTGAAAATTGTTCAATTTATAGCGATTCAAAGAGTGAATACGGGGAAAAAAGCGAAAATTAATTATTTTTCAAAAATAATTAAAAAATATATGCCAATAAAATATAAAGTTAAAAAAAATTATGCCATAACTCTAACAAATATCTCTTGCCGTAATTTGAAAAAATAATTATAAATAAGTAATATTTGTAGATTATACAGCTTCCCAAAGTTAGCTTGCCTTTAGGTATTCCCAGGTCTTACGGGATTCCAGAATCACCAACCAGACGTCTTCACAAAAAAATTTACACTCAACATAATTAAATTAGTTTAATTGCAAAATGTATTATTTGAAAATACATATGTATAAAAGTAGACCTAATATATTAATTTAATATCTGGTAAATTATATATAAATTAATAAAAAAAATCCATAATTTTGGTAAACAGTTAAAAAATAGAAAATTAATGAAATTAGGTTCTAAATACTATTTGTGTCCTCAAATATATATTTTTTTTCTATTTTTAATTACTTACTTTTATAAGTGTATCATAAATGCACAATAAATTAGAATGTCCGTAATCGAATTTCCAAGGCAATCAACTATTTGATGATTTCTTTATGGAAATTCCTAGTGTCTTGGCAAGGCACTCAGACTCATCGCCGTAGCTAGCTTAGGAACTAGAGATGAAGATCTATTATCCTCAAAATATGAAATTTAAAGAAAATAATATTTTTTGGGGCAGATGCCACCCTAGGAATAACAGTTAGCTATTTAAATGCTCGGACCATTGTTTGCTGAGTCGCTCCATACTGGCAAGATAGATCACTCTGGAAACGCCAACCTTCTTAATTATTTGAACAAAATTGACTACATTTCAGGAAAAATATCTTCTTGACATAATTTTAAGAAATAAGAAAAAACCACCAAAATGGAAACATACAAATTAAAATTATTTGATTAAATCCGGCAAAACCAAAATAAATATTTTAAGAGTTTAAATATAAATGTCATTTCCTCTAATTTTTCATAAAGACACGTCTGAATAATGTAGTTAATGAGATTAAGTGTAAAACTGCAATTTTTCATGAAAATTTTCAGTAATAACATTTGCGATTTTTTAGATTAGTTGATGTATATTTTTACAGATTGATTTTATATTTTAATTATTATGTGAATCCATGAATTATAGGGTTAAGATCAATGTATAAATGATTGAATGTTAATAAATGTATTTAGTCTCTAGCCTGAGTCTGAACCTCAAGCGTTTTAGTTAATTATTACCTAATTATATATAATCATTCTGATACAAAATATAATTAATAAAAAAAATCTGCAGAATTATAAATAAATTTTGCCTTTTAATTCTTGTAAGAAACATGGGTAGTCTCAACCAAGAGGTTTTTGACTTTTTATTGACCGTGTTTTTTTACCTATGCTGGGTGGAAAAGGATCCGGACAATTCGATCCGCCCTGTATTTGAAATGATTCCCTTTAAATTTATCCCTGTAATGCTCAGATTTTTTTTTTTATTAAATTGAAAAAATTACTATTTTTTCCTTCCTTTTCATCCCAACAGGCGGACATAGGGCACTTTCAAAGCAAGCTTTGTCTGTGTTTCGTTAATCATTCTTTAATTGTAATGAGTGATTAGCTCTTTGCCAATTGTCCAATATTGTTTCACATCGAAAACTGGATTTTGTGTACTATTTTCTATGAGATGGTGTGTACCATTCTCTTCCACAATTAAACAGTTCATTCAATGGATTGGAACACGACGAGGAAAGTTTGAGATAGGAAAATTAGGATTTTGGATAGGAAATTTTTCAAATACAGAATTGTAAATGAAAGTAGAAAGAAAGGAAAAGAAGGTTATTAGGAAAAGCGTTACATGGTGACAATGATCGGGATTCGAACCCGGCACCTCCTGGGAATAGATTAAGCGCGCTACCAACTCTACCACAGAGGCTAGTATACTATACTATAGATAAAGATAATTTTCAGAAGCACGAATCCGAAAATAAAATTCAATAAATTCAATAATTGTGGATTTTAAAGCTTCTCAAACCAGACGCCTTCACTAAAAAATTTACACTTAACATAATTGAAGTAGTTTTATTGCAAAATGTTTTATTTGAAAATACATAAGTATAAAAGTAAGCCTAATATATTAAAGTAATATATCTAGTAAATTATATATAAATTAATAAAAAAATCCATATTTTTTTTATACATTATTAACGTAAATTGTTTAATCTGAACCTAATTAAAAGACGTTAAGTGTAAATATTTTAGTGAAGGTGACTGGTCGGTGATATTAAATAACCGTATACCCTGTGAATGCCTAAAGGTCCGCTAACTTTTGGAAGCTCTCAAATATAACCTATTCATATATTTTTTTTTGAAATATCGGTTAGAGATATAAATTAGAGTTATAAAATAATTTTTTCAAATTTAAATTTGGTTTTGATATATTTTTTAATAATTTTTGAAATATGATTAATTTTCGCTTTTTTCAGCGAATTTACCAATTGAATTGCTATAAATCGAAAAGTTTTCAAGATATTTGTAAAAATTAAAATGTAAATGAGTAACGGATAGTTACTTTAACTTATTCAATTAAAAATGTTTTAAAAATACTTTAGCCGATTATATATTATCACATAAAGTTAGTGTGCCTAAAGGCCCGCGTGGGGATTTAAGGGTTATGTATTGTAACAAATTTTCTCTCTAAATCTTCCAATTACAAGATCTATTTTCAAGCAAAGCGTGACGTGTAGAATTACATTTCATTACTAAATAAATTCATTTAGTTTGTCTCTGCGCCTATAAATTTGCAATTTACTGTGCGATAAATTTGTCTCGTGAATGTGAATAAAATGGTAATTAGAGGGAGGAATGGAATGAGGTTAGGAGTAGAATAGAGAGGGTGGTGGCTGGGGGTTGTTCGTGCTGATAGTTAATGTATTTAAATCATTTAATTATTATGTACATTTGGGAGACTTTAAGTAGGTGAACTTGTGAGGCTTACCGTTTCACCAGGGACTTGTGCTCGCTCTCCTGGCTGACGCCGACCATGGCGTGCTTACAGGTGGGGACGACCTTCTGTCTGATGGTCCAGTAGCACGTCACATTCCTTGGGTACATGCCGGGGTAGTTGGGGCTCTGGAGGCGGCACTTCTTCCGGTAGCACTCGTCAAACTGCCTGGTGCAGTAGGTGCCGGGGGTCACGAGGCCAAGTTCAAGCTGCTCGCTGGGGCTTCCGTATCTGCGCGGAGTAGAGCCAAGAAAAACGGGGTCAAAAATTGTTTTGTCGTCGGTCGTCAGTATTATTGCTGTTTTGTCGCCAGAAATGGCCAGCAACCGCAAACACGACCGTGTCAATTTGGGTGTCGGTTTGTGGCCTTAATTATATGGTTCAGTGGCAGTTGGTAGACCGGGGTTCGTCTCCTCTTGGTAAAGAGAGGAGAGGAGCGAGGTAAATGGGCAAAATAAACACAGTTTTTTCACTTTTGCCTAGGCGAGATTTCCGATTTTTGCCCCTTGAAAAAAGAAAAACCCAGTCCCTTCCTAATGAGGCTAAACTAGGCGGAAGAGGTGGATGCAGAGAGAGAAAGAGAGAAGGAGATATATAGTCAGAACAAAATACCAATTTGAAAACTGTTCCTAGAAAAACAGATTTATTGTGGACTGGTTTTTGTCCCCGTCTCTGAAAAACGGTCCAAATTGAATGAAACGACAATGCCCCAATGATATTTCGGTATAACATTTGAGATCCATAAATATTTCATACACATCTCTGGTCATGTGTGGGATTGGGGATGAGGAGGGACAAATTTCGACCTGCTGGATTTTATGTTTATTTGTCTGATGGGCTTTGGTCGCCTTTTTCTCTCCTCTTTTTTCCATTTTGAGCTCTGATGTGGGCGATAATCAAACACTGAGGACATCCGAATTGAAATACAACGCCCAGAGACATGTGTAACTACTTTTTTCGCTGATGCTATCTGCTGTCCGTCCTCCAGCTCCTTTCCGTATTTACTTTTGGCGCGTAAAGTTTCGTCTGCTGATTGGGTGGAGGGAGGGTGAAACCAGGAGACGACGTCATGGTAAATGTGTGGCCGTAAAACCAAATGAGAAAGATCAATAATAATTTTATTACCGAAAAAGGGGAAAATACATAATTTTTTTATCGCATTACATTGAGAAATATGTACAAGTATCGGAATTGATTTTTATGTCCTGTGTACACTTTTCCACTTTGGGTTTTTTTTTCGTCTCCTCAACACAGAATTTTGTCCAACTTTTTTTCGTCTCCTCTCTCTCTAATGTACATTTCTGATCCCTTGTATAAATAAACGGAATTATCGTGTTCTATACATTCCTATACACCAAATACAGCTGGCTCAATCATATTTAATTTCCACTCAGTTTGCTGAGTGTGGACTTTTTGCCATTTTTCGCACATGAAATCATAATGAGGAGAAACACAAATATTTGTCTCATCGCCGTCGTGAGTTTTTCACTCGGACCAGCCACAAATCCCAACAAACAACAACAACAGGAGGAGGGAAGGAAGGAGGACAAAAATAGCGACACGACAATAATCATTTGCGAAGGGACACACACTCGATGCCTCCGGTCAGTAAAAGTCAGTCCGAGGAGAGGAGAGCGGGACCATTACCACTGCCATTTGAATGTCGGCAATAATAGTGGTGCTGGTGTCCCGAAAACTTTCAGCATTTGTCCAATTGCGGAGTGGTTGTTGGTGCCGCTGTTTGTTCTTGTTTAATTGATTGCGTGTTTGAGGACAGCCTCCGAACCTCCAGCGCCCGGGGACGGACGGGACGGGACAGGGCTTGTGATAAATTAAAAAGGAATATACAAGTCAATTAATCTTCCCTAATGTTTTGGGTAGAAGGGCGTTGGGCGGCTCTCAATTCATTAATTAATTTGGCATTCAGCTCAGGGCTTTGTCTTCTTGACTATCTCCCATAACCGATGACACAAAAAATACCTTTTAGACCAAAAATTATTAAATGCCAAGTAATTTGATTGAAGGCCAAGGCAACGTTCAGCCCTTATTTGTATTCGATCAAAAGAGTATATTTCATTTTGAGGAAGAAATTTAACCTAATTTTCTCTCGGAACAATATTTTGTGGACAGTATTTATAAAAAGTTGAGAAAACATTTTATTTGTTTTGAAAATTATGATGAAACCGCCGAATCTTCATAAAATATTTTAGTGTAAACTTTGATTAACTTTGTAGTGGAGGCATCTGGTAGTCATCTCAATCCAAATGAAAACGTTGCTTTAAAATTGAAATTGTTAAATAAGGATAAAATTTCATTAGAAATTATAATAAAGGATTATTGGTAAAATAATCCAAGGGTAAGTATAACATATAAATTACATTTTATTACAACAAATGTACCGTCGTTTACAAGTTTCAATTCCAATTGTTCCACCCTATTTCGTCTTTGAACTTCCGTGACTAAAATTCTGTTATTTTTCAATTTCGCTGTAGTGTCAGAGAGTGGATGTTATTTAAATTACTTCCACTGTCATTCATTCCACACAGATAGTCGGATTTATTTCGCAAATCTCTCTCTGCCATGGTGAATTACACCTCCTTTGCCCCAAGATTCACACCTTTTCTGGATCGGTAAAGATAACAATGGCATTCAGGGTGACAATGGAGCGAGTCCGGGAAACTGGGGATCCATATCAAAGCGGAAGAGAGACATACAATTTGTGCCAAATTTAGCAAATACCTGCCTGGTATTCACAATCCACAAATCGGACCATTGAACGGTTTCTGGGCCAGAGAGGTATAATCAAGTTTGCTCTGTTTAGAAATCATGTTTGGGAATAAATAAATTTGTCTATTCGAGGAGCGACCGAAGAAAGAGGAAGGCATTCCTTCGGCTTCCGTGTGTATAGAAATCGGAGAGGACACCCGAGACGTGACCAGAATTTCAGCACACGAGCAGTGGAGTGGGGAGAAGTGTGGCCATTGGTAAAAAGTGTTTGCGAAAAACCGTTTATCAATTGAATTTTAAAACATTATTCCAACAGTTTTTGCCTCTAAAGACTATATAGTTTGCCTCGTCTTGTCCTCCTTATCCTCTGCCAATTGTCGGCACCTCCTTTTTGCCAACGAACCCCGATTCTTGACGATTTAGCGGGAATTTGAACCGCGCAAAAATTGGGTTAAGATAATTGCTCCCGACCATTTCTTTGCCCAGTGTTGAACCGATGCCAATATTTTAACTCTGCTCAGCAATAAACTCTGCACTACACTCTTGTTCTTCGACAAAGTTAGTTCCTTACTCTTCTTCCTCCGTTTCTTACCTTACAACAGCGTCAGACTGACTGATAAATTTGTAACGAATCCGAAACTCGAAGGGATTGTCGCCATGGATCGGGGGATGGAACACCTGGAATAAACAACAGAATTAGAGGTTTATCAGATTATTTTTGGGGAACAGTTTTATTTGATAAAAATTTTATTGTTTTAATTATTAATTGTAATACTTGAAAGCTCGTAAAAGTTTGTGCTGTCGCCAGAGTCTCATTGATTGTTCAATCCAAATTTTGTATCGCAACTCTGAGAAAATGGAGAGTTGCGGATTTATTTAATTTTATTTTCTTTATGTGAAATGGTTTTTAAAAACTAATTTTCATTATATTTTTATCTAGATAAAATGTTTCTCTTGTAATATTTTTAATTTAAAATTAAAAATTTGAATCTGCTTATTATGTATTAAACATTACATGGATGGACAAGTAGGTTGATGATAGTAAAAGATATAATGAGCCTTAATAAAGCTATCTAAATATAAATAAAGAAATAAATGGCGTAAAATATCAATAGTTTTATACCTTAACAGTAATAACATTATTCATACAACCCTTGAAAGCAGTGGCGTAGCTAGGAGGGGGGGGGGGGGGG